>MJUU01061424.1:33043-98900 GCA_002080025.1 Modiolus philippinarum
GGGGGCCTTTGATTGTAGAAGTGTAGTGATTTCTTTGCATGCCTATGTTCTGCACTTGCGGCCATGTTTTTGTCAGATCGGAACGAAATGTGCAATGCTGGTACATTTGAAAAGGAACTTCCATATATCCTTACGACATCATTCCAGTGCAGTTTGGTTGAATTTGATTCCATAATTTCTGAGCAGATGACGAAAATGATGTTTTTCCAATAGGGTCCAATGTAAAACTATGTTCTTCGCTGACAGGTTCGCTTTGTGTTGGATCAGAATGGAATAAGCTGTTTTTGTTAATCACCTTCTATACCGATTATTCCTGTAAAGTTTGCTTGAATTGTTTAATTGGTTTCAGAGGAGATGATCAAAATGTGAACAATTAACGGACGGACCGGTCAGGTGAGCTCAAAAAAGATAAATTAAAACTCTTTTCCAGGATTATAGAGTTGGGGCCAATGCAAGCTGAACACAGTTTTCTGTATCTACAATTTGTTAATGAAAATTGAATAAGTTTATATTTCTTACTGCCAACCTTTACCCACTATTTTTATCAGACATAATGCAAATAAAACACATCGCTTATTACATACAAAAATGCAAGACCGTTCACGTTAAAGAATCCTTGCAATACTCTCGTAGTATGTAGGTTAACGGGTTGCGAGGCTGATGTCACCCTGATGTCTTGATAAACCTGTTCTCGTCTTGGATTTTGTCTGAAATGTTGAAATTAGAACGTTAAACACCATTCGATCCATCACTCATTTTTTTTTTGCTTTTGCAATTAGTCATAAACTAGAGGAATATTTATGATGAAACCTCAGTCCGAACATTGACAATATTAATACCGAAGTCAGTGTTGCAATCCTAAAAGGCTATTTTTCTGATTGCAACATCGAAGAAAGAAGTAAGAAGTAAGACGTTAGAAGTAAGAAGTTAGAAGTGAGAAGTAAGAAGTAAGAACTTCACGTTAGAAGTAAGAAGTAAGAAGTAAGAAGTTAAAAGTAAGAAGTTCGAAGTTAGAAGTAAGAAGTAAGAAGTTAGAAGTAAGAATTGAGATGTTAGAAATATTTTGAAAGATATACGACACTGAGTATGTAGAGCAGGGAATGAACACCCAACCTTGAGATTTATGGTGCATCCCTTTACTTGCCTAGTATTCCAGGAGGGGCAGATTTTAATGCTGATTTTTGAAAATTCTTAAACAAATGTGAGGCACTTTTAGTACTCTTCTCTTAAATAATATTATCCATAAAACTTGAAAACTGCATGTATCTTAATCAACTGAAAATGAATCTATGTGTTAAGGGTTAATGCACACCTTAACCTGTAATTTTTATTGGACGTGATGGAAATAAAACACATCGCTTATTATACAAAAAATACACTAACGTAAACCGTCCTTAGGTCGTCAGGGATCGGCACTTTTCCGTACATTATGTAGATATGACGACTTCAAGACGGAATCTTTATACTTAAAAATTAAGACAAATTATCCTGGATTCGAGTTACTTCGGACTTTAGGCATCAAAGTGTTCAGAAATAATGTTAATTATCGTTGAAAAATACAAGGGGTCTGCCTGACGATTCAAGACAGTCTTTCAGTCGTCATACATCCTGTCCATAGGCCGTCATGAAATTTTCTTAGCTTCCTGAGGTCGGCAACACGTCTAATTTTCGAAAAAAAAATGTCCAAAAATTTACAAGAATTAAATATTTAAGAAATAATTCACGGGAGCGTGAATATATGGCGATTTTACCACGGGTTGGCCCTTTATGGCTAATATTTTACCCCGAGCGTATGCGAGGGGTAAAATATAGACATTAAGGGCAAACCCGTGGTAAAATCAACATATATTTAAGCTCACCTGAACTGTTGCGATTCTAATATGACACTTACAAGGTACAGAAAAGAAGAAATCGTCTTTGTATTCATAGGTATAGGTGAAACAGCCATTTTACCCCGTAATGTATGACGTTTTGTTCTATGACGCTGCAAAAACTGTCATCAAACTGTCTATGACGTTATCAAAAGTATCGTCCATTGTCATGACAATACCCTCGAATATATGCGGATTTTGCCAAGGATATGGACACAAGACGATTAAAGGACGTCATATTAGAATGTCCTGACAATACCCACGAATATATGCCGATTTTACCACGGTTATGGACACAAGGCGATTAAAGGACGTCATATTAGAATCTTTATTTTTCAAAATAAATTTCACACTTGGCATATACATAACGTAAATTAATTGGCGCACCTACAATCTGATTGGCTAGGACTTTTCAAATATGCACCGGGATGTCTCTTAATAAATCCTCTTAAGCATTTCCTTGTGGGTCCTAACACATTTAAAAACTCTTGCTCTAGGATGATTTTTCGCTTTATACCTTGCTAAAACAAGGACCTGCATTGCTAAAACTTGAAATCCTCGTTTTGCCATATACACTGTTGACGGACCGAGTAGGGGGGGGGAGGGGGTTAATATAAAATAAAATGGAGATAAATTTAGGCAAAATTGAAAAAAAATATGTTGAAAACAAGATGGAACCCTTTTCTGAAGCCTGGATCCACCGTTCTACACTAGAATATTAACTGTTAACACTCCGATCAGAGCATCAGCTGAGACCTATCCTTTGGTTCTATCGGAAAGTATTTCTAGAAAATTTTTTTTGCTAGCATGAGACTTATTATGTTGTGCTAGTTTGGCTGCTTTATATGAATTTTTCTCGGATAATATCTGACATAGGAAAGAAACCTAAATACATTGACAGGAACCTGTTGGGAGGAGAAAGAATAACGTAAGCGTAAATGCATATCATAGACCAAACCTGCGGCTTGAAAGATGCAAACCCGCTCTTAATTGGTTCCATAAATGTAGGTAATTCAAAGCACCATCTTATAAAGTTCATACTTTGTTTTTCATGGATTGTATTTTAGCTATTATATTGCATTATTCGAATACAACGCCTGATTCAGCTTTCGAAAAAATTGTTCCTGAATATTTTTTTATAACTTTAAAAATTTTTGTTAAAATTCTGCACGAAAGCCCCGGAACTCCCTTCGGGTCCGCCTTTTATCTGCTCATACCATATCCATATTTAGTCATTACTAATAAAAAAATTATACGCTAATTTTCAGTGCATGTTATGATATGTGACGTGGCAAAACATCTATTAATCTGTAACTTTTACTCTCAGACAAAGAAATGTCCTTCCGTATTGCATATTGTACCAAATATGGACCTTAACCTAGAACATAAGAATCGATCATGCGAAGAATATAGGTCATCACGATTTTATATAAACAGGATGGTTACATACTAACCAAAACATATCTCTTCGTAGAATATCTTTACTTCAATCAAATTTACTTATTTACTTACTTACTTGGGTATTCCATATTTGATATGTATCTTTACCATTGTGACGGACGAACGGATAAACCGACGGAGGGACAAGAAAAAACACAAAATGACCCTGCCACAAGCATAAATACGTTAAAAAGGAAATTTGTCGTGCATTTATCAAATATAAATCACATCGGAGTTGAGGAATAATTGGCAGACCTTAAGTCGTCTGTGTCGTCTTAGAGTCGTCACTGAATTTCCAAGCTATTTTTGATGTTGTCAGTGGTGAAGTAGAGGAATATTATTGCTTATTCTTATTGCGGGGAAACTGTTTTTTTATTGAATAGATATGAAGGGAGTGCATCACACTTCAAAATGGCGAGTCAATGGTCAATCGGCCAAACCATGCATTTTTCCATTGATGCGTCGCCCATCAAAGCATCACCACAATTTTCATAGGACTTCTGATCATTCGGTCTTATGGCGTAAATGGGGTGTTTTTCTTACAAACAGATCATAACAAATAAAAGAAAAGATACCTTAGGCTTGAAAAGAAACCATCCAAAAATAGTTTATTGTGGAAAAAGAAGCGAGAATAATGCCAAATTTCTGGATGACGACTTTGAGACGATGACGACCTAGGGGCGGTTTACGTTACCGTTCACGTTAAGGAATCCTTGTACCAGTCCCATATATAACGGATTGCAATTCCGACTAGCCCTTCATCATTAATCTCATCACGATGATAAATCTGTTGTTGTCTTGGATTTTGGCTGAAAATGTTGAAATTAGGACGTTCAACGCCATTCGATCCATCAATCAATTTTATTGCCTTTGCATATTAGTCATAAACTAGAGGAATAATATAATGAAAATTCAGTCCTAACATTGACAATATAAATACTGAAGTCAGTGTTGCGTAGCCTTTCCGGATTGCAACATCGGAGTAAGAAGTAAGAAGTAAGAAGTTAGAAGTTAGAAGTAAGAAGTAAGAAGTTAGAAGTAAAAAGTAACAAGTAAGATGTTAGAAGTAAGAAGTAAGAAGTAAGAAGTTAGAAGTAAGAAGTAAGAAATTAGAAGTTAGAAGTAAGAAGTAAGAAGTTAGAAGTAAGAAGTAATAAGTAAGAAGAAAGAAGTAAGAAGTTAGAAGTAAGTAGTAAGAAGTTAGAAGTAAGAAGTAAAAAGTAAGAAGTAAGAAGTTAGAAGTAAGAAGTAAGAAGTAAGAAGTTAGAAGTAAGAGGTAAGAAGTAAGAAGTTAGAAGTAAGAAGTAAGAAGTTAGAAGTAAGAAGTAAGAAGTTAAATAAGAAGTTGGAAGTAAGAAGTTAGAAGTTTGAAGTAAGAAGTTAGAAGTAAGAAGTAAGAAGTAAGCAGTTAGAAGTTAGAAGTAAGAAGTTAGAGGTTAGAAGTAAGAAGTGAAAGTGAGAAGAAAGAAGTAAGAAGTGAGAAGAAAGAAGTAAGAAGTAAGAAGTTAGAAGTAAGAAGTAAGAAGGTAGAAGTAAGAAGTACTAGAAAATTGAAATATTTTCAAATATATTTATATGACAACAGTTAACGTTTCGTAAATACCATATATTGCTACTGTGTTTCCAGACTTGGTCAAATTCTACACGCTCGATTGAGAATGCAAAGTAGTAGTCTAAATTATCACTTACATCGTCGAAATCTTGTAAATGTTCTAATGCACATGTGGGCAAGTTGAGACGGTCTCACACTTCTTACTTTATTTTAAAACCACCAAGTTATAAGACATAGATTTATTCGTTCTGTTCGAAAACCGTTGGTTATAGATTCTGACTTGCTGCTATTAGGATCTGCGGAATTAAGAATCCGAGATAATCAGAATCTCTTCATTCAAACATAAATGTTCATTTTAAGTAACAAACGATTCACCTAAATGCTGTATTTGAGTCCTGGGTAAAAATCTTATTTTTCAAATTGAATATCTTTGGTTCACATGTTTTCACCTTTAAACACTACCATCCACCTGGTTCAGACATATTTTTTTTCACATATCTATATAAGGAAAATATATTTTTTGAGATCTTGACTCTCTGGGTAACCATGTTTCGTAGAATAATTTTGCTATGGAAACGGATTTATATCAAAGATTCGGCTATGGTTTCCGGATTCCTTTTAACTATGTCAAAATGTCTTTGTAATGTGTATTGTGTTACTTGAATGTTATATTGTTATGTGTGATTTAGTTAATAAAATATGTTTACACCAGCATGTGAAGCAGGGAATAAGCTCCAAACTCTGATCATTAAAACTGTATCGTTCATCTTTTGCAAGTCATAATATTATAGAAAGAGGAGATTTAATGATGTATTAACACCGTTCTGAGTTTAAATGCAGCAAATGTGTACGTATCCAGGCATCCACTTCCTTGATTTTCTGGACTGGGTGATAAGATTTTCTTCCCAATCTTATCATTCTTATCTTGATGAACTGAGTTCCGCCATACAACCTACATCGGCTCGAAGGGGAGTGTATAAAAAGAGGATGAACAATAACCAAATCAATCTTTTCCGATTAAAAGAATTCATCTTCCAATGACTATTGCAAAATTAACACGATTTCCTGTATGTGAAGTTTTCTGTCATTTGAATAAGTTGATATTTCAAAATGCACACCCAAAACTGTTGTTATCTTAAACATAAAAGGGGGTTTTGAAGGTGGCCGGGTCTTTTTTTAAACTTTTTTCTTACTTTAATTTTTTTTTTTGACCGGGAATCGTGAAAAAATACCCCTTTATAATAAGCGTGTTGCGGGACTTCATAGAATTTTTAACGTGAAAGCCACAAATTTATAAGATTGATGACATGCATGATGGGTTATTCAGGACCCAGAAAATACAAAAATACAAGACCTTTGACGCCCAAGAAGTAGGTAACCCGAGGAAAGGCTAATACCTGCCCCTCAACCCCTTTATCCAGTGGTATTCAAAATTACTCCCTCCCCAGTGTTTCTCTGTTCCAAAATTGATTGCTATCGTCTTGATTTATAGTTCAAATATTGCTAGTAGAAGGTCAAACACCATTTAAGCTATCAATCAATTTTTATTGATTTGGCGTTACGTCATAAAGTATGCCTAACAAAACTGACAAAATTAAATGCCGAAATCGATGTTGCAATCCGGAAAGGCTTCCTTTCCGGATTGCAACATCGAAGTAAGAAGTAAGAAGTAAGAAGTTAGAAGTAAGAAGTAAGAACTCAGAAGTTGGAACTCGGAAGTCCCCTTCCGGCTTTCCTAAGTATGCCAGGTACGTTTTAAAGTCATTTGAGGATTGCTGACACTACATTCTATCTTAATATGCGACGTGGCAATTTTGTCAAAAAAGTTGACCTGTTATACTGATATCAGATGTCTCTTGTGAAAAAACCAATTTGGACACCCAATTTTTATACATCAATATGTTTCCCTGCACATTAAGAATTATTATTTAGCTTTTTTGAAAAATTTTATGTATTGGTTTTATTTTAGGTTGGTATTCAACAGTTTCAAGTTTTCTTCCTCGATTTTCACGTTATTTCTTTGACATTTAAGCGGTTTCGCTCACTAACTGTTTTCCGCTCTCATGAAAAAAATTAGCCGGTTACTCCTGTTTTTTTTTTTATATTTCTGTGTAATTTGTCATAACTATCCATTGAAAATTATAAAAAAAAAATATGTAAATGATCAGAGACCTCCAAATCTTTATATTTTATATTTAGAAAATAAAACTACAAAATTATGTTTCAATACAGAAAAAATTCTCAAAATTCTATAATAAGTAATTAAATATAAATAAAATGAATCCACCTTAAATAATTTTCAGATATTGTTAAAAGATCTCATATAGGCATACATTATTGTCAGTTCAATGAGAAGATACATGCCTTGTCAGTCTCATTTGACTGTATACATTAAACCTGCCATTAGAAACATTTTAAGAAACGAGGGGAATAAATATAACATCTTTATACTCTTTAAATGTAACTTTGTTTAGTCTTTGTGACTAATCCGTTTTTAAACAGGAAAATAGACGACGTCGTACTTTAAAGCTAGGTAGATCATATATTTAAGTTAAACTTTATCTTTCATCACAACTAAAGCACAGATAAAGCATCGTAAGGTCTTCTTAGATCTTACTAGTCAAGGGCTACCCTTATGAACTAGTTTCATATATTGCGGAAATAAAAACATTGAAGCAAAAAAGCCTTTTAAGGACAATTTCATTTTTTGGATTTGGTTTTTGCCATTTGATTTACTCACTTACCCTGAAGTATCATGTAGCTTATTATGTCGCCCTAGACTTTAGTCGGGGCGCCATATTGTTATTGTTATGTTTCTTTATTATTTTATGTCTATTGTTCTTCCAATGATTCTTGTCCAGACTTTTCTGAGAAAACGGTTTGATGTATTGGAATGAAACTTGGCAGGAAGTAAGATCACCATAAGGCAAAGTTCAGGGTACGAAAAAAAATTTCAAAATGGCCGCCATTTCAAAAATGGCCGCCAAAATACGTCAAAGTTTCAACGTTGTCCGACTTCAATGAAAATTTATTTCTAGGTAGATTTTGACACTGCAAACAAGATGGAAGCATCGAATTGGCTGCCAGGGGCGACATCAGCTATTGCTTGCAATTGCAAATCTAGTTATTATATCGCCCCAGACGAATGTCGGGGCGACATATTGTTATTCTTATGTTTCTTTATTTTTATTACTATTATTATTATTTTATTATTATTGGTCGTCCAATGATTCTTGTCCAGAATTTTTTGAGAAAACGGTTTGATGTAATGAGTTGAAACTTGGCAGGAAGTTGGATCACCATCAGCAGAAATGCAGGATATGAAAAAAAAATTAAATGACCCCCATTTCCAAGATGGTTGCAAAAATACGTCAAAATTTCAACGTTGTCCGATTTCAACGAAAATTGATTTCTAGGTAGATTTTGACGCTGCGAACAAGACGGGAGCATCAAATTGGCTGCCAGGGGCGACATCAGCTATTGCTTGCATTTGCAAATCTAGTTAGTTTTGCTATTACTCATGCAATTTCAGAGAAAAATGAAAAAATTAACTGGCTGATCCCAATTGATTGCAACTGAAGGCTTATAGTTAACATGGCCCCTTTGTGGTTTGATTGCATGTTAATAACTGGACCCGGGATACTATCTTAGTGTGACTGCCATCAAAAGCAAAAGAAATTTCAAGAAAAAATGAGTTCTTTAGCCATAAGAGTGATTTTTTTCAGAATAGATCGGCGAACTGATACCTATGAATAAGCCATAACAAGTCTCGTTCAAATGTCAAACTATCGGTGCGTGCATGAATTGTCCCCGAAAAATAAATGTTTACAACCAAGAGAAAAAAAAAATGTATGTCTTAATTCAGACATATTCTTTTGTCGGGAAATATTCACAAATTCCAAAATTACTGTGCGATCTAGGTGATAATGTGATTTAATTACAGACCCTCTAGTAGTCATCCAGGCTAAATCAGTCGCTGGTCCTCTCATTGGGCCAATGTTAAAAGTCTGGTGAAGTCAGTTTTGACAAGGGTCAAGTGGTCATTGTATTAATCAGGTTGTGTATAATTAGCCCGTAATTGTACACAATAATCATGTTAATCTAAGAAAATATTATTAAATTATATATAAGTGACAATTTTATTAATTTATCTACGTGAACATTTAACCGATTAATCTATTATTAAGCTCCCGACAAAATATCAAAATTTAATCAATATTTCACTTTGATATTTTCATTTTTATAATTATTATTCATACTATCGCGATGAACGTGAAGTTTGGATGGATTTATTTGAAATTAAAACTTACAGTCTATTCAAAAGGTATATCTTGTCTTTTCATTGGAAAGGGAGGTATAAACTTCCAAATACTGTTTTGAAATATACTTCCTCTTAAATGTGGTAAAACAAATTTTAATCGGTTCAAATTTTTTTTCAATCGTATAGAAAATAACAAACATGATTTGCATTGATATTGATCCAATATCCACCCATCTAAAGGAGATTCATATCTCCGGCCTTACATTGATAACGTGCTACGTGTACAATGTTTCGGTTTTTTTTATATAAACCAAAGGAAACCACTCTTCAGAGACCACCCTTCTCGTTTTAGTTATCTTTTTAATATATGTATACATGTTATTTATTATACATCTATTTATTTTTCTATTTGGTTTGTATGTATTGGTTTATTTATCTTATGCAAAGTCATTTCTCTTAAATGTAATTGTTTATTTACACATTTAATGAAGGATAATCTGCTGATTCCATAAAATAGTTTTGTAGACGTAACACCTCCTTATTCTAATTAGTCTGCTTCCTATGAAACATTATCTTATGGTTCGTTTGACTAATTCGCCGATGTTGAGTTTATATTGATATTGATCCAATATCCACCCATCTATGGTAAGGACCATATCTCTGGGCTTACATTGATGATCAATGTAAGGCCGGAGATATGATCCTTCCCATAGATGGGTGGATATTGGATCAATATCAATACAGATATTATTTACAGATAACAGATTTTATTTTCCAATTTGTTTACAAAAGCAGATAAGCCTACTCAAGGTCGCTTTAGTAAGGCAGGTAATATATTGGTAAAAATTAGCATTTTTGGTTGGCAAAGCTGAACAATTACCACTATATAGCATTGGAACAGAATTTTTTATCTTTAATAACTTTTTTATTATATGCACGATTTTGGATCTGTAAAATGCATTTCAAACATTAGAATATTCATATTTTTTCTACCGATTTAACTTTTTTGCAAAATCGGCAAATATTTTTCATGTGCATTTTGCAAAATTTTCCAAAATTCATATGGTTTACAAATACACTAATTTTATAAATATTGAAAATAAAAAAACTGTTAATTTTTACATCCTGTAAAAGTGTAAACATTACGTAATTTAGATCAAAAGGAATTATCCATTTATCTCAAATAACAAATTCTTACTAGTTAATTGAAAATGACAATTTTATGACCCTTATCAGTGACAACGCTTTCTTGCCAACCAAGGTGAATTTTTCAAGCCTGTGACGTCACGGCGAAAGCTCCTATATGTTGGTGCTTATTTCAATTGTCTCAACACAACATTTTTATGTTTTTTTCCCCAAATTACCTTATAAGATTGAAATACTTGAAATACTTTGCATTTTAGCTTTTTGCCTTTCTCGCAATACAAAATTGTTGCATCTTTTGTTAAAAATGAATCTAAAAGTGGGAGATGTAATATGTTGGTGCTTATCTCAATTGTTGCCACACAAAATATGTATTTTTCCCAATATTACCTGATTAGAATGAAATATTTTGCAATTTAGCTATTTTCCTTTCTCACAATACTAAATTTATACATCTTTTGTTAAAAATGACCTAAAAGGGGGAGACATTATATGTTGGTGCATATTTCAATTGTCGCGACACAACATTTATATGTATTCCCCAATATTACCTTATAAAATTGAAATATTTTGCATTTTAGTTTTTTGCCTTTCTCGCAGTACCAAATTGTTGCAATTTTTGTTAAAAATGACCTCAAAACTGGGAGATATTATATGTCGGTTCTTATTTTACATTTCGCGACACAACATTTATATTAATTTTCCCAATATTACCTTATAAGATTAAGATATTTTGCATTTTAGCTTGTTTCCTGTCTCCCGATACTAAATTTATACATTCGTTAAAAATGACCTCCAAAGCGGGTGATATTATATGTCGGTGCTTATTTCAATTGTCGCGACACAACATTTATATGTATTTTTCCCAATATTACCTTATAAGATTGAAATATTTGGATTTTAGCTTTTTTCCTTTCTCGAGATACCAAATTGTTGCATCTTTTGTCAAAAATGAATCCAAAAGTGGGAGATATTATATGTTGGTGCTTATTTCACTTGTTGCGACACAACATTTATATGTATTTTTCCCAATATTACCTTATAAGATTGAAATATTTTGCATTTTATCTTTTTTCCTTTCTCCCGTTACAAAATTTATACATCTTTTGTTAAAAATGACCTCCAAAGTTGGTGATATTATATGTCGGTGCTTATTTCAATTGTCGCGACACAACATTTATATGTGTTTTTCCAATATTACCTTATAAGACTGAAATATTTTGCATTTTAGCTTTTTTCCTTTCTCTCGATACTAAATTTACATATCTTTTGTTAAAAATGACCTCCAAATTGTGAGATATTATATGTCGGTGCTTATTTCAATTGTAGCGACACAACATTTATATGTATTTTTTCCAAAATTACCTTATATAAAACTTTTTTGAAAGGATGTGATAAAGTAAGATATTTTAAGAAATGAGTTATTTTATTCATTTGTAAAGATCTAGTATAAACCGCATAATGAAAACCTTTCTTTTCATACATATTTATGTAAAGATTTACAAAAATTTATATTCCGACATGTCAAACTTCTTCGAAATAGTATGATAAAGTAAAATATCTTAAAAAGTGAATTATTTTGGTCATTTGTAAAGATTTAGTATTAACCTGACTTTTCAAATATATTAGTATAAATCACATAATGAAATCGGACTTTTTGTCATTTATAAAGATTGGGTTAATGTGGTATACACGGAAAGTGCTGCTCCCAGGCGTGGCTGCCTTTTCAAGCGAGAGGGAAACGGGATTGAGGCAATAAAATCGTTGAAAAACGGATCTGAGACTTGAATACACGTTCTTAAAATTCTACACGACTCCTATTAACTGCATTGGTATTTTTTTCGCATTTGCTTATCAAAAAGAACGCTACGTGGAAATAAATTTTTATAACCTCAGCTATCGCTTATAAAAATGCGATTTAACTATATATATATAAGATAACCTCGTTTTAATAACATTTTTGTTCGTTTTGGCAACACTATTTATAAACAGGTCATAGGTATTCCCATGTGCACCGCTCATTGCAGACCTTTTCTGTTCTGTTACGAACGAGACTTCATAAAAACTCTTCAAAACGGAACCATACAAAACAGTGATAATCTTATTTCTATTTCAATAATAACAGCAGTTATATAGACGATATCCTTACTATTGACAATCCCAGTTTTTAGATTTTGTAGACATGATTTACCCACAAGAGCTGAAATTAAATAAAGCTAACAATGATTCCAAATACTGCCCTTTTCTAGATCTAGCTATCATTATTGACGCTGGCAAAATAATAACTAAAATATATGATAAAATGGATGATTTTGATTTCACTATAACTAACTTCCCTTTTCTTGACGGCAACGTTCCTCAAGCTCCACCATACGGGGTGTACATTTCTTAATTAGTACGATTCGCACGTGTTTGTTCTACTCTTGACGATTTTAATTAACGTTACCTTACTATCACAGCAAAGCTTTTACAATAGGGTTACAGATTTCATAAATTATTGAATACCTTTAAGAAGTTTTATAACAGATAATTATATTTAATTTGTAAATATGGCGTTACTCACAAACAGCTTATTACTAAAGGCATTTCTAATCCCCGTTTTTACGGCAATGTTGTTAAAAAATGCCAGAAACTAATTAAAAGTCCAGAAATGCTGGGACGTATCTTACATTCTTTGCGTAATAGGGGATATTGACAAGGTACTCTGTTTGCATCTAGTGACCTGAAAATTTTACATACATACTGGCCTCTCACTTATACTGCCGATATCTACTGAAATATATGATGATTCTTGACTAAATCCTGCGAGAAGTTTTAAGTTTGATTTTTCAGCCATTGTAGGTGTTTCCTGTTGTCCTTTTAATTTCATTGATACCTGTTCTAAGATAACTTAGAGCAGCTTTTATTCCTGCTTCAAGTTTACTTTATGAGAGGTTATGTCTACACCAAAAGGAACATTACTCAATATCAATTTAATGTTGCTTCTGTCTTTACCCACTTTTGTGAAAGCTTGATGAACATGGATCTCTGAAATCCATGCAAAAAGTTTGTCGTAATTATAAATTTCCCTTTCCCACCAGAAATATAATTATCACCCGCATTGGGAATGTATTTTCAAAGTTGGTAAATGTAAAGCTTGTGGTTTGTACAAAGGTTTTAAGGACAACATAAGCTTTACAGAACCTGCATAGAAAGGAAAATATTTTGCCTTTGTTTCTTTTCCCCTTCAGAAAGCCTAGATATACACGTGTCATGTTCATCAATCGGAACGGACATATGCTCCTGGTTCATACCGGTTTGACTTTACCCGGAATTGACTCTAAGACAGTGTGTCGGGTGAAGTAAACGGATCAGACTATCCTTATTATACCGGAGCACCTGATGAAATTGCCGTTTTTTTTTTTGTTTTTTTTTTTGTTGTTAAAATTTATATTTTGAATACTTATATCTGTTATTTTTGAAGGTTTTATGAGTTTGACGCGCCACTTGTCTTATTTTTTGTGTTTTTATTTCTTACCTGTTCTCTGGATTTTAATTTTAGACAACTACTCGGTTTAAACATATGTACCCATGTATTCAAATAGTTACTAACACACCTTATACATTCAACATAGATAAAAATAAAAAGATTTGTAAACAAGTAACATAAGCTTTTACAAAAAATAGCGTGTCCTCAGTGATATCTACTTGTGTTTAACTTCCTTGGCATTCTTCTACTGTTGTGTTGTAAACAAACTACGTGTGCTAAAATCTTACTTTTAATTGTGCTATGATCACCTTATATATAATGTATTGTGAGGTATGTAGTTGGATTTTTCTATTCTGCAGTTTTTAAACACCAGGAATGTAGTTATTGTATCGTCTTTATATAGGTGTACAAAGAAATTATTTTATCTATTAAAATCAGGGTCTCAAATGTACTAAAAGTGCGTGATGTCATTTTTCGATTTTTTTTTGTGAGGCCATTTTTTGAATTGCAGATTTCCCATCTCTGCTTTTTGACTTCAGTATTAGTTTGCCAATGTATTGTAGATCTTTATATATCTTTATATATCTTTATATCTAGATATTTGAAAATAAAAAATACATCGAAATTTGTTCTTCTTATTGACGTCATTACTAAAAAAAACACATCATGAGGTTGTCAATTTCTGTGTAGACTTTTAGCTCTAAACTTACAATCCATCTAAAGCAATCAATTGATCCAATAGTCCCGAAGTTAGACTTGTTATCATATTATCACTAAGATCCCTATTTAGAAAAGAAAATAAAAGTAAGACGCGTAGTACAACTATTCGAACCTTTATAATATTCAGGACTTAAAAATATTTGTTTTACTTTACTGTAAAGTACAAGAGAGTACAAAAACATAGAAGGCAACATATTTATTTTGCAAATAGTCAACTTGCATTGATATGTTAAAAATGACCGGAACATATCCCTCACGAAGAACGTGTATTTCGACATTCAATAATTTTGTGGTTTCTGTTAAGTTTGTGAAATAAGTATGATTCTGAATAATGCCATGAAGAGTACTTTTATTTTTTTTTTTCATTTTGTTTTACTTACATATTCTTAATTCTTTCGATTATCTAAACGCTTTCAAATAAACATCTTTTGTAACGAGACAATTTCTCACCAAAAAAATAACATACACTTACAATACTTCAAGGTTTTTTAAGGCATCAAATATTCCAAGTGGTAGACTTCCTATCTTGTTTCCTTTCAAATATCTGTCAAAACATTAATAGATGATATCCAGGTTCATGGTCTGCACTCCTTAATTTGTAAATTTGTAAGAGTTATCTTTCTTTGATGTTGACAAACAAAAATCTTAAGAGCTTCAAAGTAAGTGTCTTATTCACACAAAAAGATAAAATAAACTTTTAGTGTTTTTTTCTTATTTATCATTGACTCAGAAATCATCTGTTTAAAAAAAATCCTTCATAGTATCAATAACTTTACTTTTAGAACCATGGAACCAGTTGCCTGTAACTTACAGAAATATTTTAATTCCGAAAAGGCATACCTGAATACAATTTGATTCAAACTATTTTCCTACTGTTGCCTCAAATGTTGACAACTTTGATTTTCTCAGAAATAATTCAGTTTTCAAGAAATTCCAGTCAGAAAATTTCTGTTTTTCTTACTGCTCAGTACAACAAGGAATGGGGAAGCAGTAAATGTCCATACCGGAATCTTCTAAAAGTCCAAATTAGGAGAACAGACCATGAACCTTGAAATGGTCTATTCATAAGTATCTTATTAAAACTAATATGTACTTGGAGTTATTATCTTTGAATGCCTAACCAATAAAACAAAAAACAAAAAACAAAACCAAAACAAAAACAAAAACAAACAAAAATAAAAAAAAAAATAATAATAATAATAAAAAATAAAAAAATAAATAAAATAAAATTAGACTATTTGATCAAACAAAAAATGTTCCATACATGATGCGGAAAATTTCAACATAGAATATGCTTTGACTTTTTAAAGTGTTATTGGTGTTTATATTCAACTGTCTTTACCCACATGGATGAACATAAAAATCTTGAATCTATTACAAATAAGACGATAAAAACTCCAAAGTTTAACATTTCCCTCTCTTAACATGCACTGGAACATACTTGTCTTGATCAGACACAGAGTCAATGACTTTGAAAAACAATTAATTACATTCAACTACATTAACACGATCTTCAATTATTGAATAACAATTTACATTTGCCCATGTTCAGCAAAGTAATTAATAACTTTCCAGATACACACCCATTATAATTAATTACATTTCAATTACTTTTTGTGTAAATTTTGAAAGTGAATAAATGTACCTATTTCTTACAGAAGCCCGTCCTAGAAGGAAACTTTTTCGTCCGTTTTATTCCGTTCAGTTGTATCTTTGACATATTCTTCATCATACTCTTAACACATTAATATTTTTTCCGTTATGCATCAATCAATAACAAATGCCTTAAACTTGCAAAACTTTAACAAATTGATAATTCAGCTCAAATTTATCAAAGTGAAAACTTATGTAGATTTCAATGATAGCCAAGAAAAAATAGAAAAACCGCCCAGCCGCATCAAATTACGAAAAATACTGCATTAAAAACTATCCATTTTGACTGACTGAATATAATTCATATGTAATGTAAATACTTTAAAATTTTTACATATGAAGAAGAAGGTTGATTTCATCAATGAGAAAAAAAAATCCTTCAGAAATCTTGCTTTTATAGAAAGTAAACTATTTTTTTAAATGACACTGACAGCTAATTTAAATAACAATATATATGTCACACACATACTTGGGGTTATTTTTTCTCTATCAGTTTTTGAACATCTTGGAATTAATGGTCTTCCAGAGGTTTAGATTTTATCTGCACTGAAGAGACATAAGTTGTCGAAATGCGCATATGCAGAAAATAAATTCACAGTAACTTCGGTATTTAGTTATTTAACACTTTCATCATTAACAGATGGAGTTTAAAAAAATCAACATATCACAATAAATTTGTTACAAATATTATCACATGATGATTAGTCAATGACAAAAACATAAAATAAATATAAAGTAACTGTTATGTGTTGTTATAAATAACCAAGTACCGAACTTACTGCTTATTTAACATATACATATTGCCATTGGCGTAAAATTATGTCTCTTCAGTACAGATAATATCTAAACTTTGAAGGCCATAAACTCAAATTTATATGAAAAAAGATAGATATTTCAAGTTTCCAAATAAAATCGGCTTTCGGGTCAGCCCCGAAGTGATGACTACTGGACTGGTGAATATTTTCCACAAAAAACAATAATCTCATATTGTTCAAAACTCAAAATATGTTTATAAAAGAGTTTTTTTAACAAACTATAAATAAAAGCGGACAAAATTTAATGTTAACAATGAAAGCAAGTCGGGACAGCCGGACATGGAACCAGCACTGCCAAAGCCAGTGGTAAGGTAAAGCATTTATTGAATATTATGTCTGAAATCCAAAACTCAAATCTGTAAAAAAAAGGGAAAATTCATAAATGTAACTTAAATGTTTAATAAACATATTTTGAGTTTTGAGCAATTTAAAATTCTAGTCATATTTGTGGAGAGTTAGTCATTAAAGTCATTAAAAATTACAGCAAAAATCTCTAATGCAATTTATTATCAATTAATTTTAATTAAAACAAATTCCAATAACCATAACTCAAAAAAAGAAATTTTTTTCAGCCAATTTAAACTATATTCTTCAATTACTCCAACTCTGATATTTATTTTAAGACGAATATCTCCAAAATTGATTTGTGATTGCAGAGCTTGAAGTTCATAAAGTTTTATTTTGTTTGAAAGAAAGGCACTGTCTAAGAAACTTATTTATGAGGCAAATGTCCCTTTAGAAATTTCGTTTGTAATGATAGATGGATATATAAAGTGTCAATTTCACAAATCAAAATGAACACTTTCAGCAATATTGCACGCTTTCTTGGTTATTACCATTTTTCACTTTATCCTGAATTGACTCTTTGACAGTGTGACGGGTGAAAATGTGAAGTAAACAGTACCCTTCTGGAGCGCTTGATGACATACCCTTCTGGAGCGCTTGATGACATTGCCATTTGTTCAAATCCATATTTTAAATGTTTAAGTTTTGAGTGTTTACATTGTGATTTTTTTTTTTATTTTGTTTGATTTGTTCGTTTTTGTTCTTCTGTCTTCTGTGCTCTCGTTTACGAGATCAACTTGTGCTTAGTTATTTTTTTTTCTGTAAATTATCTAAATATGCTAATAATAGTTTTCATTATGAGTGAGGCTTGTATATCACTTGTTATCAAATCGAGCTATTTAATTACACAATAATAATTAACGAGCTTCAGCGAGATTTGATAACAAGCGATATACAAGCATCATGAGTTGTGAAACCTATTTCTCTTATGATAAACCATTCTGTCGTGTTCTCGTAATTATGTTAAGTTAAGAGAATTTAGTTGTGTTTGTGAATACATTGAAGACTGATTATGTACTTTAAACTTATCCTTAATAATAAATGTAAAGTCAAACAATAAATTTTCCCCGTATATAAAGTAGAAACTATATACAACAATAAGTGTTGTAGATATTGGAACTATGTAGCATTATACGCACATGCACACAACAATCTATACAAATGACAAGTACATGATTCCTCGCTGGTGACAAACCTAGGTAATTACAGTTTTAAACATCTATAGAGTAAACAATTAATTTCTGCTTGTCAGTTGAGTGAAAATGTTACGAATGACATTTAATTAAATGTTGGTGTAAATTTCTCTGTCTCTGTGGTAACTGTTTCTGATGTCAATTTCCACGCGTCAATGATCCCAATACACATTACATCATAACATCAATACAGAACACCAAGAAAGGAAATTGAACTTATTTAATATATTTCAAGTGGCCAAAATATATTCAACTATTTCGGAGAATGAATTAATAGGTGTGTACACACGAAGCTCCTTTTTCTTGCAAATGGAATAAAAATAATGCAGACGACATAAGGCAATGAGTACGGAATTTAAAAAAGAATTGCCATGACGTTGGTTTGACCTGATGTGTGACCTCTAGAACAACTAATGAAAATACGGCTGAAAAGTTATATAATCGTATGAAAGGCCAATGAAATGATAGCATAAAAGTTATCACTAAGTGATTCGAAACATTATCTTATCGTGCAAAAAAAGATATTGCTGCCACACCATAAGAGAAAGTTTTCTTTCCAAATATGTTAAGGTTATTCGAGATGAACTGCATATTAAGACCACGTGAGAGGAATTTCTTTCTAACCTGGAATTTCTGGATATAAGCAATGTAGTATCGTATTTATAATAGCGAAAAGCGGAAAAACTTTATAAAATCAGAATATCACATATACTACTCATTATTCGACATTTGTTATGAGTTCATATGTGTAGATAGACACTTTGTGTGCGATCGGACTGTACCGACTTTATATTGAGTACTTAATTTGACATTTATCTGCTAGGATAGTAGTGTAGTTTATATTACACATGTATCAAGTTATTCAAAATGATATTTATGTTTTGTTTGTAAATAAAATAAATTGCAAGAATGACCATTGTTTAGATGCTTGTTGACAGAACTTTTGTTTCACAAACTTCAGTTTAATAACTATTTTATCAGTACTTATGCAATTATGAATATGAAAAATATCAAAACCTACTCTTTAAGTGGACAAAATTGTTGTCAAAAATGCCCTAGCAAGAGAAAAAGTCAAACATATTTACTCAATGGCAATGCACAAAAAAAAAGAGAAAAAATGATAAGACAAAAGAAAATTAAAAAAAAAACCAGAGGCTCACATTATCTTGTATCGCTCATCAGACTGCCGTTCTAATGAGAGTTTTCAAGGAGGGTGTAATTTTAAATCGGACGTGTTCGTCATTAAAGTTAAATAATTTGTGGTAAAATCATACGTCTGAAAGATAACATCATTTTCCAATGTATTGTCAATATAAACTTGATGTATAAAGGGGTATTAATTATTTAATATTTACTCAGTTTTCAAAAAAGTCTAGACTTGGACTAAGATATGTGGTGGAGTCCATCTTAGTTGTAAGATGAGTCTTGGTTTGATGATTTTCATATCACCGTGGCTATTTAATATTCACTTGAAGTAGAAAGATTACATTTTTTTTATAATTAATAATTTATATAATAAAATTATTTTCATTTATATTCATCATTACATCGATTGTTTAAAGAAAGAATTGGGCATTGGTAATAGCCAAAGCAATCAAACCTCAACAGCTACTACTCTGTCTAAGGAGGAGATCTGCTTTGCTTTCCTTTGGAATTCAACCAAAAATGAAGAAACCAACCTTCCCTCCTTATACTGGGTACCAAAATTACACAAATGCCCATACAAACAACCCTACAATGCTGGATCTGAAAAGTGTTCTACAAAACCTTTCTCTTTTCTTTTTATCTCAATTGTAAAAGAGGTCCTGCAAAAATAATATGATACTAGCTTTTCAGGAAGTGGTTTAAATGAAATGAGGATATAAAAAACTCAAAAGATCTGCTTGACATCTTCAAATCGAGATCATTGTCACACTGGTCCAGCATTAAAACTTTTGACGT
This sequence comes from Modiolus philippinarum, assembly GCA_002080025.1. Lineage (NCBI taxonomy): Eukaryota > Metazoa > Mollusca > Bivalvia > Mytilida > Modiolidae > Modiolus > Modiolus philippinarum. The sequence goes on from MJUU01061424.1 coordinate 53,447, forward strand.
CCCCACACTCTATACTACCATTCCTCGCAAACAACTGAAATCTCGGCTCAAAGATTTAATTCATAGATGTGTCCCTCGAAAAAACGACGGACAAAGATATAAGTACATTTTTATAATCAGAGAACAAGCATATTTTGTGAAAGACGTCTTAGAATCACAGAAAGAAATATTCAAAGGAAGGAGTGATGAAAATTTTAGAGTTTCTAATCCACAATGTATTTGACCAGTTAAGAGGAAGTGTTTTTAAACAAACGAGCGGAATTCCAATATGGTACAAATTGTTCACCGCATTTAGCCGAAGTGTTTCTCCACTCATATGAAGCTTAATTCATCGAAGGGTTCCTTGAAAAAAAAATAAAAACTGCGGCAGTTCTTTAGTTTCAGCTTTGATTTTGTTAAGATACTACATATACTACAGATACTTCCACATCGGCCTCGTTCCTTTACCTTCATCTTGAAATTGACAACAGTGGTACACTACAAACTAGGCTGTATGAAAAACGCAATGACTTCACTTTTCCAATAGTCAACTTCCCTTATCTTTGTAGCAACATTCCAAAAGCGCCACCATTTGGAGTTTATATCTCCCAACTCAATCGCTACTCAACGACCTGTGGTCGATATAGTGATCTCCTTGATAGAGTTCGGTTGCTTACAAATAGGCTACTTAAGCAAGGGTTCATTACTCATAACTTGCAGACATCAATTCAGAAGTTTTAGAGTTGACATCACAATTTTGTGGACCGCTATGGGACATTTGACATTCAAAAGAATTGGATAAATTAAAGCGGTTTCATGGCGCGCCAAACCCTCCCTTCCCTAGCAGTAGTGACTGGTAGAAAATCAACTGCAATTGCTGTTGAAAGGTAGTAGGCACTTAAAAGAATGATCATCTACGAATTAAGTAAAAAAAAAATCTTGAATCACAATTCGGACAAAAATTTCATTTTTTTCCACAAGGGATTGATATCTATTAAAGAATTTATTAAATTATTGAATGAGATGGAATTTCTTGAAACCTTCATTTATAAGGCGGTCAGGAAGATAAATATGTCTGATGAGAAAGTCTGTATAATTTTTGCTAGCTATCGCGCAGGAAATCACCTTTGAAACATACGTAAGCAGGAGAATTTGGAATATTACCGTCCATTTTAGGAACATTGACAATTTTGAAATTAAATCGCGGTGGTCGAAATATTTAGTACTGAGATGACCATTTTCGTCAAATCAGAGATGTTAGTTCATAAAAATGTAGATCTAGTGGTTTCTGTTGTTTCTTTTATCTCGAGTTCTGGAGGATGCATTGATGGGATTCATTTAGAAAAAGATGTGTAATTAAATGAATGGAAAGAGCATCATCAATATATCTATAAGTGAAATTAAAGGGTCTAGCAGCTTTTATTCTATGATCTTTTACGAGTCGCTGAAGAAAGTCAGTTTCGTAGGAATATAAAACAAATCTGCAAGCAGAGGAGCACAATTCTTGCCCATTGGTATACCAATTTGTTGCTGATACATAGCACCTCAAAATGTGACAACTTATATTAAAAAGAAAATCAAGCATACTTCACACCTATTTTTCATCGTAGAATACATTTTTTCAATTGGTTTTTGAAAACAAATGTGGATTTATAACCTATTTATTTTTTTTTAATTCGGTAAAGGCTTTTTGAATGATACCTTTGATTCGTGATTTTAGTTTATCATGAGGAAGCGTGGTAAAGGGTGTGAAAAAAATTAAAATGTTTTGAGAGAATGTATTTTAAAAATATGTTTTCCAATGAAATCCTTTGAATTTTACCTATCCACATGTGATTAATGCCACTTCTGGAATGAATAAGTTTACAATATGTTTAATGCCTGTCTTTGACAGTGGACAAAATATTTGTTAGTTCTATAGACAGTTAAGTTATTGAATATGATGAAGATCCATCGATGTATCTTTCATTGTATGGATTTTTGAGTAATTTGGGAATCCAATAAAAGTATGGCAGTTCTTAATTTTTACTTTAAGTTGAATACTAGTATTCAAAGGGAACACGAATGACCTGTGATTGGAAAGGATTTCATCTTTGTCAAATGAAACTGTTGTGCATGTAGCACTACCTTGTGAATTGTGATCAATGCCTTGTTCTACAGCAATTGTAATGATGTGCTTTTATTATAAAAAAAACTATGTTACTTTAACATATTTGCCATGCAATTTAGAGAGGCTTTTACATATGGTTGGTTTTCCTTAGTTGCTTGTCTTGATATATGTATTAGAATAGAATTTTCACACTTGATAAGAATTTGTAATTTTTAAATTACAGTCGTTAAAAAGCAACGGACTGATCAAATGTTCCTAGAGTTAGAGTTGTTATCTATTTTGGTTTAAAAAAACTATCAAAAATATGAAAGTAAGACGCATTGTAAAATGAATTGTAGCTTGCTTGACGATAATCTGGATTATTGTGTTTTTTTTTTTGTTAATTTTTTTCTTACTTACAATATTTAAAGAAAGGATAAGGGGTAAATGAACATGAGACCATAACAAAAATTTTAATCCAAACTGCAATAATTTTAATGACCTGTATCACCATTTCAGAAATGAATTCCTGATCAGCAGCACTAGAAATCAAACAAAGTAAATCAACAATTTCAAAAAAATTTAAAAATGCTTTAAAAACCAAGCAAAATTCGAATAATCAGTAATATCAAATATAGCTATTCTGCAAAGGACAAAAGAACGATGGTGGAAGTGAAACCTTGGGTTTTAGAATTTGCATAGATTTAGATAAATAACAAAAAACTAAAATTGCTATTAATTTATTTTCATGCATATGTATATTTCGACAACTTATGTCTCACCAGTGCAGATTAGCCCAAAACATTGCGAAGTCCATTAACCGATAGCTGATAGAGAACAAATGACCAAAAAGGATCTAAATATAAAATCCCAATTTCAGCTGAAGACAGAGCTATGTATGAGTGAGATACTCCTTAGTTTAAAACAAAATTTTGAAAAATTTAGATATTGTAAGTTACAATAAAATCGGGTTTCGGGTCAGCACCGAATTACTTACTACTGGGTTGGTGAATACTCTCGGGGACTAACAGTCCACCAGCAGAGGCATCGGCCCATTGGTATTAAATAACAAAATACCGAAATTACTGTTAATTTATTTTCTGCATATGTATATGTCTCATCATATAAACAAAGAATACACATGAGACATAATCTCATGTACAAGTACACCATATTAAAGAAAAATAAAGAGCATACATCTCAACACTGGGAATTGTTTTAACAACTCCAAACTGCATTTTGTATTCAATATTTTACAAAGGTTATGGAGTAGATGAACATGAGACCATAACATGTTTTTTGTGTCTGACTTTTCTATAGATTTAAGATAGGTTTATAATTATTCATTACTATTCCAACGACAGAATTTCACGAGGGGAAAATGAGTTACATGTATAGAAACTTTACCTTGATTTACCTTTTGACAGTGTGATGTATGAAATGTACGTATATAGGACACGGTGTCAATTCTGTTTTTCTTTATAATTGACATTTTGAATTCTTTAAATTTGAATATTAGATTTAAGATTGTTATAGGTTTAATGTGTGTGTGTGTGTGTGTGACGTCTTTATTCATTTTGCCTTTTGATTTAATGTCATGTTTTGAATTTAAAAAAAAATAATGGCCGCCGGTTGTTTATTGGATAATTTCAAATGAGTACAAATTACGTTTCTTGCTATTCTATCCAGAGCGTAGCTGAGGATAAAATAAACGAAAATAAAACACATTTCGAAGTAAATCGACTACATAAGTTCTTTCTATTTTGATTTGAAATTTTATGATCAAGGTGAATGTTTGTACACAAAACACATTATAACGTTTTCTATCTCTGCTGTTAAGTCTAGCATGTTTATTGGATATTTCAAAAATGGTTTTTTCTCTTGGTTGCTTTTTCTTTTCTGGTCCAAGTCGAACAGAATGTTCAAACTGGTCAAGATTATTTAACTGTTAACTTACAGGCCTCCTAAATCATTTAGCTGATCAAATATTCCTGGAGTTAGATTTGTAATCATATTGTGTCTAAGATCCCTATCAAGAAAAAAAATGAAGCTAAGATGCATATAGTACAATAAACGTACTCACCTGCTTGGGTGATAATCACTTCATGATTCCACAATGCATTGAACTATGTAATAAAACAATGGACTTTCGAATCAATGTATTGACCTGAAAACACAGATACTCAAGTCGCTCGATGGTCTCGGTGAATATTGGTTACCAGGTCAATTAAAAAAGTTTCTTAATAGTTGGCTTGATTTTACAATTTCTTTGCAACGAAATCGTAGGAGGTAAATAAATAAACGTATTCACCTGCTAGATTGATATTCGCTTCATGACGTCTTCATGTTTTGAACTATATAATAAGTCAATCATGGTCTTTTATATCGGCGAATACGCTTTTTTATTGACCTGGAAACACAGATATTTATCTCGACCGATGTTCTCGGCGAATATTGGTTTACAGGTCAGTAAAAAAGCGTATTCACCTCGGCAAAAGTCCATAATTGTATAGTATTTACCTCTACGAGGGCCATAATTATATAATATTGTACCATCATAGTTTTTCACAGTGTGATCGTTTATTATCAATGACATCCAATATTTTTTTTTACAAAGTCTGAAAAAGAAGCCAAATATAAAAACCGAATTCCGAAGAATTATATAACGAAAACTTTGTTTATTTATTTTTTATTATACTGTCTGCAATTATGCATTATTTTTCATACTCATTACATAGGTTTTAACTAATAAATGAATATTTAAACACGAGAAATTCACGCCGGAAAAATGACAAACACTTTAAAGACTACCCTGAATAAACTCTGAAAAATGTTTCCGGTGAATTTATATACGGAGTAGAACATGCTCAACTTTCCGGACCATCTCATTCTATTGTTTGTGTCGTATTTTTTTCAGGATTCACATTTTAAATGCTTTAGATGTAATTGTTATATTTGTGATGTTTGTAGGTTTTATAGGTGTGTCGCATCTTTGGTCATCTTTCTTTTGTATTTTCATTTTTGTATGGGTCACTGGACTTTTATTTATTTAATGTGCTTCATCTAGTACACTCGGTATTGTTCTACCGATGTCCTTTTTAAATTAGTTACGTGCGTTTAATTCTTCTTTCGAACTATGGTAAGTAAATCACAGATATACTGCATAGTGAGGTATCTAGATGAAATTTTTGTTCTCTTCTGCAATTTCTGAACATTAAAAATGGAGCATCGGTTTTATATATTTGTAAACCAGAACTATCATAGTATTCAAAATCAAATGTGTTTTTGTTGCTTTATTCCTTCATTGTCTTCATTTTAAGGTCATATTTAAAATTACTGTAGTTACTTTTTGGGTTATTTTTTTAAATTTATTTATTTATTTATTCTTGGATTTAAAATTTACACACTTTTCTATCTTTTTATTTCGAAATTGTTTGCCGAAGTATTGTAGATCCTTTAATCGATGAAAATACACGAGATACATCGACACTTTTTGTGAGTATTTCATTTCTGAAGCATGGATATCAATGTAGTTTACTTTTTATAATTAGTTATCTAAATTGATATGGCAACAATGACGATTTTTCAGATGTTTTTTTTTTTTTTTTTTTTTTTTTTACATTTAACCAGTTAGTTTAATTACTTTAGTTTTTAGCTAATTTGTCAGAATATAATAAATTTAATATTATTAAACCCCACAATTTGTGCAAACAAAATTGTTGCGAAACATGGACTGAGAAAGAATGAGACGGGAAAGTCATATAATTTGACTGAGAAATTAACACTCACTGGCCTGTGTCGCTCTATGACTGCATGTCTAATGAACTTTCATGCAGGATCAAATTTAAGATCAAATATGGCCTCCATTTTAGTTTCATGATTTGTAATAAAATCAAATATCTTGCAGATAATGATTTTATTCCAATGGCTAATTAATATAAAAGATGTGTAAAAGGGTTTTAAAGATGTAATAATCTATGTAATTTTCTGAGAGGTTCATTTCTTAACTTTTGATAAGTTGTTAAGGCCATCTTTGATTTATGCTCAAGCAACAGATTTTGGAAAGGAGGGTCTGCTATTGGCCCATGAATTTTTGGGTGTCAAGAATTAGCAATGAACATACCTTTCTTATTAAGTCTCATCTTAAAAACCTAGTTAATATACAAAATTTCCCATACGTACAATGATCGCTAAGATCTGCTTTTCGGCCATCTTGAAGTAATATATGGCACTTAAATCATGCTTGATATGTATCATGTTACCATGCCTATTTAATATCATCTTGATGTATAAAGTTGGCAATTTTCAGTAATGAGTAACTCGCAAGATTTTACTTAGAATCAATTTTTTAATCTATCATCTGTCATGTAGAATTCACAAGCATCGCTCTTATATCATATTTTCAAATCACCATCATCCTACAATATCACTTTGATGTATTTAACGGTCTCAAGAATTAAAATTTTTACATGATATTCTTATTGAATTCAATGCTAGGCTGTGTTTTCCGCTGCAATCTTGGATTTGATTAAAAAATGCCGGACATATCTAGACATTATTATTCTTAGTTAACGAAATATTTTTTTTCAAACCAACCATAAATTCTAGCTGAAATAGTTTCTGAAATATTGTTCAAAACAAAGAAATACGTGAAAATGCAATGAATGTGGGCAAAAACTCCTGGGTCATCAAATTTTCTGAAAATTTGCAGGACAGCTTTTACTAAATTTTCATTTTGTGCTATTCAGACTGCTATTACACACGACTATTTTAACATTTTCAACCTAAGTTTCACTGCAAGGATTGCCTACATCTATTTCGATGTACACCGTGTTGTCTATCGATGTTGTTTTTGTCCTTTTTATTTGTCTTACGTCGGGCTACGTAATGACAAGTATTTGTAGGCAGACATTGCCCGGTTTTACTTTTCTCTGATTGACCACTCCCGACATGTGTTGCTTCAATGGCATACTTCAGCTGTGATCGATGTTGCTCATCATTTTTGTCAAGAATACCACTTAAGTGCACACTCAGACCTTTTTGATCTCGCTTGAGGAGGTGAATATTGTTCACCTCTGGTTGCAAAAAATCAGGCGACATCAAGATGAAGGCAGGGAGAAAAGCCCTGTCCTTGATTAACTTAAGTTTTCTTTGTATCATGAGCGTTTTTTTCACGTGTACATTCACTCCATATACTTTCATATTTTTCTAATCCTGCAGAGTTTGTCTCTTGTGCTGCGTGGAGTCCGTAGAAAGTCCCCCTCCCCGTGCCTGAGGTGTGGCTCTATTAATATTATAATTATGGCGTGTCTGTTCGTGTGAGAATTTCTCATCAGTTTACTAATTCATTTAATTTTTCAATTTGGCTGTTCAATATTTTTTTTTTACTAAAATGTAATAATCTGTGCACACGACTATTTTTGACCTTTCAACCTAAGTTACACTGCAAGGTTTGCCTACATCTATTTCGATGTGCCCTGTGTTGTCCATCGATGTTGTTTTTGTCCCTATTTTTGTCTTTTGGCTACTTAATGACAAATATTTGTAGGCAGACATTGCCCGTTTTTTCTTTTTTTTATTGAAATCTCCCGACATGTGTTGCTTCAATGATATTTTTTTAGCTGCGATCGATGTTGCTCAACATTTTTGTCAAGGACACCGCTTAAGTGCACGCTATGGGCCTTCTTGATCTCGCTTTAGGGGATGAATATTGTTCACACTGTACACACTACTATTTTTAATCTTTCAACCTAAGTTACACCGCAAGGTTTGCCTATATATATTTCGATGTGCCCGTGTTGTCTATCGATGATGATTTGTCCTTATTATGTCTTTCGTCGGGCTACTTAATGACAAATATTTGGAGGCATACATTGCCCCGTTATGCTTTTTTCTCATTGAGCGCTCCCGACATGTGTTGTTTCAATGACATATTTTAGCTGCGATCGATGTTGCTAAACATTTTTGTCAAGAATACCACTTAAGAGAACGCTAGGGGCCTTCTTGATCTCGCTTGAGGGGTGAATATTGTTCTCTTCTGGTTGCAGACCCTCAGGCGACATCATGATGTAGGCAGAAAAAAAAAGCCCTGACCTTGATAAACTGAGTGTTTTTCGTATCATGTGCGGTTTTTGTCACATGTACATTCACTCCTTATCCTTTCATAAATTTTCAATTTATTTTTACCTGGTGTCATTTTTAATATACTATGCGAAAATTTAACAAGAAAATCGAAATTTTTACCATATATGGCGTCAACAACAAGACGGAATATTTCATTTTTAAAGGTGTATGGTAGGTAGATCTAATGTTGATAATATTGCCCCGTCAGAATTTTGCTATTCATACGGGTTTTTGAATTGCTTGCAAAGGTATAACCAATTTTTTTTTCTTAGATTTTAAGTAAGAGTTTCCATGTTGTTTGGTCTTCGTTCTTCATAATAACAACCTTAAAGTTCATACGTTTGAATTGATTCCGATAAGTTTGTCTAATATTAGTTTAGGGTAGAAAATCGATCAAAAGGCCAAATACGCCGAACGAATGGCAGACGCCAAGTAATGGCTTAAGATCACATCGCCCTGTTGGTCTGGTGAGCTTAAAGAAAGGTGAAGCAGGAGTGCGTGTTAATTACCTAAATTTAAGATAATATCTAAATGTAAAATAGACACCATCAAAGCAACAGAAAATTTAAAAATAAATTAGGTCTTTATCGATAAAAGGATTTTGAAAGAATAGATCGGCCTACTGACACTGACGCATCATCCATAAAAGTGTATTTTTTTCATAGAAGAATAAGTTAGAACCGAACCGTCAGTATAAAACGAACAATTAAGGACAAGGATAACGTCGGAAAAACAAAGAAACAAAAACATAACATGAGCAAGGCACAAAAAAGAAACAAACATGCACACGTATACAAATTGAAAAACACGGATTCAATAAAAAAGACCATTGGTGAGATCAGGTGCACCTGAAGAGTAAGCATCTCTTGCTTCTTATAAGACACCCACCGTGTTGATTATGTCAACTCTGTTAGTAAAGTCAAATCGGGTAGAGCAAAAAACAAACTTTGATGGCAAAGAGAAAGATCTATTGTCATCTGAGAAACAGATATCCAGAGTGGTCCTCAAGATCTTGATGTCGACCGTAAAACTTCTGTAGTGATGACCTCAAGCTATGGGCAGCGTGCCTTTATTTTGGTAGCCTATTTATAAGTAACCGAGTTCTATCAAGATAGTCACCGTATCGACCACAGGCATTGAACATCGATTTAGTTGGGAGATGTAAACTCCGTATGCCGGCAGTTTTGGAATGTTACTACAAAGAAAAGAAAGTTGACTATTGGAAACGTGAAGTCATCGCATTTGTCATATAGCCTACTTTGTAGTGCACCTCTGTTGTCAATTTCAAGAAGAAGGTCAATGAACAGGGGCTGATGTGGAAGTATCTGTAGTATCATTAATTTCTAGCTCTTTTTGATGGATAAGATAAAGAAAATCCAAAGAGTCACGGTTGATTAGCGATAAAACATCTATTTAACTGAAGCTGAATTTAAATATCTGGGCCAGTTGAAAATCTACATTATATTTAAAATTGCTAGGTAGCTGTATCGTAATAATCTTTAAAATCCCTATAACGATAATAAAACCTCTGCAATTTAAAAAAAAACAATGGCCGACGATGGTTTGGTGTCGTTGTGTTTGTTTATATCTAACACAGTGTAGGGGAAGTTAAATAAACAAAAATAATGCACCGCATGAGTAATCGGCGGGGAACTGGTGGCGAACCAGAGTTATTTTTATTTTGATAATTATAACATTCCATTATGAAGGCAAATTTAACGACAACTGTAACATTCGTTCTTATTGATTTCTTTATACATGAAGCATATCATAAGGTTGTCTATTTCTGTGTAGAATCCGTTGTGACGTCATGTGTTACATGTGTTATTGCAGATTTACATTTCGCTGGTTGTTATAAGATTGCCATTGTTATTTTTCTTGATTCATATTAAAATTATATTTTAAAACTGGTTAAGTGCATTTAAATTTAAACTTACATTGTGTCTAAAATAATCAACTGATCAAATGTCCCCAGATTTAGAGTTGTAATCGTATTTTTACCAAGTTTTCTGTGAAGAAAGAAAATGAAAGCGAAAGGTATAGAAGAATCGTAGTGTAATGATAATCTGAACTTCAAAATATTTTAACAGCTCAAGATTGTTTTTCTCTTGCAGCAACTATCATTTATAGTGTACGAACTGGATGCTGTATTTTTCATACTATGACCTTTTTACGATTGGCTTTTAGTTATTTTGTTTTTCTACCAAGTGTGTAAAGAAGCCACTTAGGGAGCTGAATTGAGAAGGATCACATGAAGGGTTCTTTGCTTCGTTGTTGTTCATTTCGTTTATTTACACTAAGCGCCGAATGGGTATTATCTAAATGCATACAAGACGAAGTCTCTACAAATATCACGGTAACCGAAGCAATGGAAAAATGCTTCGTCTTGAAGTCAACATGAGGCCTTCATCAGTGAGCTTTGTTTATACAATTCAGTAAGTTCAAGACGGCCTCGAGCAACGGTTTGAGCGGAAATCATTGCTAGATATCGAACAATAATACATTCATGTCTCTACTCATGGATGATGGATTGTCAACAAACATTAACAGTCAAGGTGTGCTTGCAATGGCTGTCACCGTTGCCCGACAAAAAGACTAACAGAAGACAATCACAACACTTAAACAACCACAGGGTACCCATCGATTCAAAAGAAAGACAAATTGGCAAAATAAAATCATAAGAAGTATACGCAATAAGCAGGTGTTCAGAATAACAATTTTGCATTTATTACTAAAAATAAAAATGCCAAAAATTGAAAGTATCATACTGTGTCCTTATGAAAATTCTCTCAAGCTTAATGTATATATAGAGCATACATCTCTCTTTTTTTAGGACTCAACACTGCAGGAAAGCCAAACTCCATTCAGAAATAAGTAGTAAAGGAGTATGGATTGAATGCACATCAAACAAAGACTGCAAATACAAATACTGTCTTTATTCTATGCACTTAATGATTCCGGTCGTAAATGATTTTATTTCAATTTGTTGCTGTTGAATTACCTTTTGACCTTGAACCATCGCCCTCAGCAAACTAATATCGTCAGAAAAGTAAACCTCAATTTTTACTATAATAATATAATAAATCGGTAATGATCGTTCAAAGCGGTGAATGATGTACAACACAATGATGTACTAAATGTAAAAGATCACAGACAGCAATGTATGCAATACTTTGAACAGCTGGATAAAAATGTCATTGCAAGCTTTGTTATTATGGAGAGAGGTAAGTTTCTGAAATGATGACAATAATTCTAAAAACTTTATTTAGTACTACAAAATAAACAATAACATGAAGCGTTTACATCGATTCGAAAAGGAAATTGTAGGAAAATGTGATAAAGATCAATCATGCTCAAAGTAAGAAATGATGGTCAGATCGATTTCCCCTCTAACGAAAATAATACTGAAACAAGGACAGGCACTCAGATAACGCCTCTTCACGATTCTGTTCTGTAATTTTGTTATAACAAGAATTTGAAGTGTGTCGTCTTAAAAAGGGTTTGTGTCTGCTAAAACAGACTAATATTGCTAGAATCAATAATCTTTACTTTTTGTACTAAATAATCGTTAAAACATGCAAATATTTGACATATGTGCCTATGATAGTTGACGGAATTAACAATTTACATTAACCATTTCTGTATTTCACACACCTTTAACAAATAAAGAAGTAACGAGTAAATTGAACAAAATATCTACAATTCATGGTAAGATCAAGCACAAATGGCGGGATTCTTTATTGCTGTTTTTCATCTTTAAGTCGTAACTTCGTCTTTTACAATTAACATTCATATTTAATAGAGTATTCAGGACGGTCACTAACATCGACTTGAGTAAATTTCATTTCATATATGTCGAAAACACTTCATTAATGTTTTATATGAGCATGAACGCGGGATCGTCAACAAATATAAAATAAAGCTGTCGACGAATGGCAGCCAGTTATATCCCTTTTTGTTACACACTGAATCAATATGGCAAGTGCAAACTTAAGTGTGTGTAAGCAATACAGCTGTAGACACAGTACAAGTTTGGAAACATACAAATATGGACATGATGATATATTTCTCCTTCTAGAAATCAACATTATTTCCAAAAGAAAGCAAAATAAACTAGATTTGCAATTGCAAGCAATAGCTCATGTCACCTCAGACAACTTATTCGATGATTCCATGTTGTTCGCGGCGTTAAAATCTCCCTACAAATCAATATTCGTTGAATTCCGACAAAGTTGAAATTTGGACGTATTTTGGCGGCCATTTTGAAAAGTTTAAATGCCGAACATACAACATTTTATGATGGTCCAACTTCATGCAAAGTTTCAAAACACTTCATCAAGCAATTCCAAAATAATCGCTCGAACAAAAATATGTGGAAGAAAAATAATAATAATAATAATAATAATAATAATCAGAAGAAACGTAGAATAACAACATGTCACCCCGACAAAATCTGGGGTGACATAACAAGTGATAACTGTGTACGCAAAGCGAAACACAAAAGTCGCCCAAACTTCCCATGGATCGCCATCCTAACAAATTTCAATCTAAAAATATGTTCTACACTTCATACACAACCTTCCTGTCAAATTTTATGAGATTTGGAGCACTTTTAATTATCCCGTTTTATTTTTCAAGTTTCCATGGCAACGGCCGCAATTTTGAAAATTTTCAACCTCAAAATATGTTCTACACTTCCTACTCAACCATCCTCAAAAAAAATGTCATGCAATTTTGAGCAATTTGAATTTTCCCGCCTTTTTTAGGTTTCCATGGCAACGGCGGCCATTTTGAAAATTCCAAGACTTCACTGCACATCTTGGGATGGGGTTCCATCTTCCTGTAAAGTTTGATTAAGATTGGACCAATAGTCTTTGAGAATTTGGTTGGACAAGTTCGTGGCGGAAGAAAAAGAGGAATAATAATAAAAATAACAAATAATAAATGTGATCGCAAGCGAAACACAAAAGTCTCCCAAACGAAAACTCATATCGGATACCAAGGCATTATGAGACTCCCTTTTGAAAAAAATTTGGCTAGGGGTTTCCCCTCATAACCTATGTAAAAAATAATTCTGGTTTTGTTTTTATGACAACCAAATGCCCTTTTGTCCATTGCATCTAATTTCAGACCCTTTCCAAAAAAATTTGGCCAGGAGGTTCCCCTTATAACCTATTTAATACATATTTCTCAAAATTCCTTTTTTTGTCAGAAAACTTAATTTTTCAACAAAAAATGCGTTTCTGGTTTTGTTTCCATGGCAATAAAGTGCTCTTTTGTCCACTACACCAAATTTCAGACCTTATCCAAAAAAAATTTGGGCAGGGGTTCCCCTTATAAGCTATGTAATACATATTTCTCAAAATTCCTTCTTTTTTATCAGAAAACCATTATCCTAAAAAAATATGCTTTTGGCTTTGTTTCCATGGCAACCAAATGCTCTTTTGTCCATTACATCCAATTTCAGATCTCTTTCCAAAGAAAACTTGGGCAGGGATTCCCCTTATAACCTATTTAATACATATTTCCGAAAATTCCTTTTTTTGTCAGAAAACTCAATTTTTTAACAAAATATACGTTTCTGGTTTTGTCTCCATGGCAACAAAGTGCTTTTTTGTCCATTACACCAAATTTCAGACCCTTTCAAAAAATAATTTGGGCCGGGTTTCCCCTTATAAGCTATGTAAAACATATTTCTCAAAATTCCTTCTTTGCTATCAGAAAACCTGATTTTCCCCCAAAAATATGCTTTTGGTTTTGTTTCCATGGCAACCAAATGCTCTTTTGTCCATTACATCCCAATTCAGATCTCATTCCAAAGAAAATTTGGGCAGGGGTTCCCTTATAACCAATTTAATATATATTTCTCAAACTTCCCTTTTTTATAAGAAAACTCAATTTTTCAACAAAAAAGTGCGTTTCTGGTTTTGTTTCCATGGCAATTAAGTGCTCTTTTGTCCATTACACCCAATTTCAGACCCTTTCCAAAGAAAAATTTGGGCAGGGGTTCCCCTTATAATCTAAGTAATACATATTGCTGTAAGTAAAATACTATTATCAACAGAAACTACTTTTTTCCCAAAATTTCCATTTTTTGGTATGGTTTCCAGGGCAACGGTAGTTATTTTGAAATTTCCAATGCTGTTGATACCTTTCTTAAATGACCCTAACCTTTCTGATGAAGTTTCATGGAGCTAGTGTTAATAGTTTTTGAGAAACAGTGAAAAAAGTGGTGAAAGACTTTCAAAATTTCAATTTCCCATAGGGTTACTATAGGACTACCCCACCCCTTTTTGATACCCAAAAGTACCCTTAATGGACCCTCTTCTGAAACAGTTTTTATGATTGAACATCTAGATACATGGGGCTAATACCCTACAAAATTTTAAAGCTCTGGGTCTGATGGTCTCTGAGATTTTGCGCAGAGAAGTTCATTGCGACGAGAAGAAAGGGAAAGAAGAATAAAAATTTATAACTGTATCAGGATGCTGATATAAAAGTCTCCCAAACGAACTCCCAAATCAGAAATCCGGGCTAAAAATCACTTCCACACATCGTAGGCAACCTGTCTGTTAAGTTTCATTCATTTCTGAGATATTTCAATTTTCTCACCTTTTTTTTCTGTTTCCATGGCAACGGATGCCCTTTTGAAGTCTTGGAGACCAAAAACCAATTCCTCATGTCTTAAATAATCTTCCTGTAAATTTTCATCTAATTCCAAGCACTTTGATTTTCTCGCCTTTTTTGCCGTTACCATGGCAACCGGTGCCATTTTGAAGTCTTGGACACCGGAAATTTATTCCCCATGTCCTAAGCAATCTTCTTGTAAACTTTCATCCAATTCCGGTGCCATTTTGAAAATTCAAAGACCCCATTGCATCTTTTGGGATAAGGGTCTATCATCCTGTGAAGTTTCGTCCAGATCCGACCATTAGTCTTTGAGAAAATGGTCGGACAATTTTTGGCGGAAAGAGAAGAAGAAGAACTAGATTGCAAGCAATAGCCGATGTCGCCCCTGGCAGCCAATTCGATGCTTCCATCTTCTTCGCAGCGTCAAAATCTACCGAGAAATCAATTTTCATTGAAATCGGACAAAGTTTAAATTTTGACATATTTTGGCAGCCATCTTAGAAAAAAAATTTTTTTTTTGCTGTATGTCCATGTGATTCAACTTTCTGCCAAATATAAATGAAGTCTGCCATGGCATGTTTGAGATTTTTTCATTTTCATTGAAATCCGACAAATTTTAAAGGTTGACGTAACTTGGCAGCCATTTTGAAAACAATTTTTGCAACATGCACATCTCCTTAAGGTGATTAAACTTTGTGCCAAATATGAATATGTTCTGTTGAAGCATCTCTGAGATCTCGCATGGACAAAAATAGGTGGAAGAAAGAATAATAAAAATAATAATAACTAGTATTAATTGTGTTTGGATGCAAACACAAGACGTCTCCCAAACGAACTCCCATGTCAGATATCTTATAAACAACCTTTCTGTCAAATTTCATTCAATTCTGAGCACTTTGAATTTCCTTTTTTTTCGGTTTCCATTTCAACAGCAGCCATTTTTAAGTCTTGGAGTCCAGAAGCCAATTCTACACATGTTAAGCAACCTTTCTGTAAAATTTCATCTAATTCTGAACACTCTGATTTTCCCGCCATTTTTACCATTTCCATGGCACTAGTGCCCATTTTGAAGTCTTGGACACCAGAAGTCAATTCTACACATGTTAGGCAACCTTCCTGTAAAAATTTTTATCCAGTTCTGAACACTCTGATTTTCCCGCCTTTTTTACCATTTCCATGGCACTAGTCACCATTTTGAAGTCTTGGGCACCAGAAGTCAATTCTACACATGTTAGGCAACCTTCCTGTAAAATTTCATCCAGTCCTGACGACTTTGATTTTCACCATTTCTATGGTACCGGTAGCCATTTTGAAGTCTTGGAGACCAGAAGTCAATTCTACACATGTTAGGCAACCTTCCTGTAAAATTTCATCCAATTCTGAGCACTTTGATTTCCCGCCTTTTTTTTTACCATTTCCATGGCACCGGTCGCCATTTTGAGGTTTTGGACACCAGAAGTCAATTCCACTCATGTTATGCAACCTTCCTGTAAAAAATTCATTCAATTCTGAGCACTTTGATTTTCCCGCCTTTTTTACCATTTCCATGGCTCCGGTCGCCATTTTGAAGTCTTGGAGACCAGAAGTCAAGTCTACTCATCTTAGACAACCTTCCTGTTAGATTTCATCAAATTCTGAGAGATTTGATTTTCCCGCTTTTTTTTCCATTTCCATGGCACCGTTCGCTATTTTGAAGTCTTGGACCCCAGAAGTGAATTCGTCACATGTTAGGTAACCTTCCTATAAAATTTCATCCAAATCTGAGCACTTTGATTTTCCCGCCTTTTTTACCATTTCCCTGGAACCGGTCGCCATTTTGAAGTCTTGGAGACCACAAGTCAATTCTACACATGTTAGACAACCTTCCTGTAAAATTTCATCAAATTCTGAGAGATTTGATTTTCCCGACTTTTTTACCATTTCCAAGGCACCGGTCGCCATTTTGAAGTCTTTGACACCAGAAGTGAATTCTTCACATGTTAGGCAACCTTCCTATAAAATTTCATCCAATTCTGAGCACTTTGATTTTCCCGCCTTTTTTACCATTTCCATGGCACCGGGTGCCATTTTGAAAATCCAAAGACTGACATGCACATCTTGGGATGGAGTGCCATCATCCTGTGAAGTTTGGTTAAGATTGGATCAGTGGTGTACGAGAAAACTGATGGACAAAGTTGAGACGGAAAACGGAAGAAAAAGAATAATAATAATAATAATAATAATAAAAGAAACACAGCAAAAACAATAAGTCTCCCCAAACTTCGTTTGGGAGACTTAATAACAAAGAAAACGGACCAATAACAATATGTCGTCCCGACTACGTCTGGGGCGACATAACAAGAAAAACTAGGGTTCCTATGTTTGGATACAAACATAAAAATCTCCCAAACCTCCAATGGACACAGGAGATGCCTTTTCATTCGAGTTCGGTCCAATCTTGACAACCTGTCTGTGAAATTTCATCCCGCCTTTTTTGCGTTTCAATGGGAACGGCGGCCATTTTAAAAATTTTTGGCCAAAAAAGTGTTTTACCTTTTTGTATACATCCTTGCTGTGAAGTTTCATTCGATTTGGAGCACTTTTAATTTTCCCTCCTTTTTTTCCGTGTCCATAGCAACGGTGGCAATTTTGAAAATTTTAAGCCCAAAAATGTGTTCTACCATCTGTATACATCCTTCCTGTTAAGTTTTTTTCAATTTGGAGCACTTTTAATTTTCCCGCCTTTTTTTGCGTTTCCATGGCAACGGCCGTCATTTTGAAAATTTCAAGACCCAAACACACCCCGTGGGATAGGTATCCATCATCCTGTGAAGTTTCATAAAGATCGGACCAAGGACCAAGAACTCAAGGACAAGTTCAGTGGCGAAGAAGCCGGAAGAAGAATAAAAATAAGAATAAAAATAATAATAAGCTACGGGAGTAAAACAATAAGTCTCCCCAAACTCCGTTTGGGAGACTTAATAATTATAAGACTTGAGTAAAAACAATATGTCTCCCCAAACTTCGTTTGGGAGACTTAATAATAAGAAACGCAACAAAAACAATAAGTCTCCTAACTTCGTTTGGGAGACTTAATAACTAGATTTGCAATTGCAAACAATAGCCGATGTCACCTCAGACACCCCCTTTCGATGATTCCACTGCATTCGCAGCGTCAGAATCTACTTAGAAATCCATTTTCGTAGAAATCAGACAATGTTGAAATTTTTTACGTATTTCGACGGCCTTCTTGGAAATGGCGGCCATTTTGAAAATTTTAAATGCCGAACATAAAACTTTGGATGGTGTTCCAACTTTATGCAAAGTTTCAAAACATTTCATCAAGCCATCTCAAAATAATCGCTCGGACAAAAATATGTGGAAGAAAAATAAGAATAATAATAACAAGTTATAATTGTGTTCGCAAACGAAACACAAAAGTTTCCCAAACAACCTCCCATATCGGATTCCTCGTCATTATAAAACCCCCTTTCAAAAAAAAATTGAGCAGGGACCCCCTTTGATTTACTTTATACATATACCGGTAGTTGAAATCAAAACACAACACACAGCAAAAGATACGTTTTTCTCAAAATTAAAGCATTCTGGCTTGGTTTCCATGGCAACCAAATGCTCGATTATCCATTAAAACCCATTTGATACCCTGTTTCAAAAAAAAAAAAAAAAAAAAATGGGCAGGGGTTCCCCTTATTATCCAAGTAATACATATAGCTGAAATAAACATATAATTAAAAAAAATTGAGCAGGGGTTAACCTTATAATTTACTTTATATATATAGATGAAATCACATAACACAGATCAAAAAACATGTTTTTCTCAAAATTATAGCTTTCTGGCTTGGTTTCCATGGCAACCAAATGCTAGATTATCCATTAAAACCCATTTGATACCCTGTTTCCAAAAAAAATTGGGCAGGGGTTCCCCTTATTATCTAAGTAATACATATTGCTGTAATAAAAATACAAGTATCAACAGTAAATACGATTTTCTCAAAATTTCAATTTTTTGGTATGGTTTCCATGGCAACCATAATTTTTCTGAAATGCCCAATACTGTAAATCTTTGTCTTACATCACATACAACCTTCCAATGAATTTTGAAGTAGCCAGGTATAATAGTTTTTGAGATACGGTGAACACATTCAAAATTTCATTTTCCCATAGAGATACTATAGAACGACCCCACCCCTTTTTGACACCACTAAAGTACCCTTAATGGACCCCCTTTGAAAATATTTTTCTCACTGCACATCTAAATACAAGGGGTAATATGCTACCAAGTTTGAAAGCTCTAGGTCTTATGGTCTCTGAGATTTTCAATGGACAACTTCATTGCGACGAGAAGAAAGGGAAAGAAGGATAACTAGATTTGTAATTGCAAGCAATAGCCGATGTCACCCCAGACTCCCCATTCGATGATTCCATCTTCTTCGAAACCTCAAAATCTACCTAGAAATCAATTTTCGTTGAAATCGGACATAGTCGAACTTTTTACGCATTTTGGCAGCCATCTTGGAAATGGCGGTCATTTTAAAATTTTTTGTCGCATGGATCCTTTTCCCTCATCTTACTGAACCTCTATACAAAATATGAACTAATTCCTCTAAGCAATTACTGAGATATAGAATCCCAAATTTTTTAACGTAACTTGGCGGTCATCTTGGAAATGGCGGTCATTTTGAAAATTTTAAGCGCACAGCATACAACTTCAGATGGTGATCTAGCTTTGTGCAAAGTTTGAAATCATTTCATCCAGCCATTTCAAAATAATCGCTTGGACAAAATTTATTGGAAGAAGAAGTATAATAATAATAATAACCAGAAGAAACGTAGAATAACAACATGTCACCCCGACAAAGTCTGGGGTGACATAATAACTAGTGATAACTGTGTTTGCAAGCAAAACACAAAAGTCTCCCAAACGAACTCCCAAATCAGATTTCAAGGCATTATGAGACTCCCTCCAAATTTGGGCAGGGGTTCCCCTTAATAACTATGTAATACATATTTCTCAAAATTCCTTTTTTATCAGAAAACCCAATTCTTTTAAAAAATTAATTTTTCCATGGCAACCAAATGCTTTCTGTCATTATGCATTATTTCAGACCCCCCCCCCCAAAAAAAAATGGGCTGGGGTTCCCATAAATACCTATGTAATACATATTTCTCAAAATTCCTTCTTTTTTATCAAAAAAACCCCCCAGATTTTTCAAAAAAGTAAGTTTATGGTTTTGTTTCCATGAACCAAATGCTCTTTTGACCAAAACATCCAATTTCAAACCCTTTCAAAAAAATTGGGCAGGGGATCCCCTTTCAAGCTATGTAATACATATTTCTCAAAATTCTCTTTTTTTATAAAAAAAAAAAAAAACCTGATTAAAAAAAAATAAATCTCTGGTTTTGCTTCCATGGGAACCAATTGCTCTTTGTCCCTTTCATCCAATTTTAGACCCTTACCAAAGAAAACTTGGGCTGGGGTTCCCCTTATAACCTTTGTTATACATATTTCTCAAAATTTCTTCTTTTTTATCAAAAAAAAAAAAAAACGGATAAAAAAAGTTTCTGGTTTTGTTTCCATGGCAACCAAATGGTCTTTTGTCTATATAAGCCAATTTCAGAAAACCAGATTTTTAAAAAAAAAATTAAATATTTTGTTTCTATGGCAACCAAATGCTCTTTGTCCATCACACCCAATTTCAGACCTCTTTCCAAAGAAAACTTGGGCAGGGGTTCCCCTTATAACCTTTGTTATACATATTTCTCAAAGTTCCTTCCTTTTTATCAGAAAACCCAATTTTTCCCAAAAAAATAAGGTTCTGGTTTTGTTTCTATGGCACCCAAATGCTCTTTTGTCATTTCACACAATTTCAGACCATTTCCCCCCAAAAAATTTGGGCAGGGGTTCCCCTTAATACCTTTGTAATACATATTTCTCAAAATTCCTTCTTCTTTATCAAAAAAACAGATGAAAAAAGTTTCTGGTTTTGTTTCCATGGCAACCAAATAGTCTTTTGTCTATATAAGCCAATTTCAGACCTCCTTCCATAGAATTGGATAGGGGTTCCCCTTATAACATATTTAATATGTATTGCTGTAATCAAAATATAATCATTAGCAAAAACAACTAATTTCTCAAAATTTCCATTATTTGGTTTGGTTTCCATGACAACCGAAATTATTTTGAAATTTCCAATGCTGTAGTACCCTTTCTTACATTACAGACACCTTTCCTATGAAGTTTCATGTAGCTAGTATTAAAAGTTTTTGAGATACTGTGAGAAATAAGGTGAAAAAAAATTCCAAAATTTCATTTTCCCATAGGGTTAACATTGGCGACCCCACACCTTTTTGAGCCCCCAAATGTACCCTTAATGAACCCTCTTTGGAAAAATGTTTGTTTATGCACAACTAGATACATGGGGCCAACATCCTACAAAGTTTGGAAGTTTTAGGTGTAATGGTCTCTGAGATCTGGTTCGGACAAGTTCATGGAGACGAGAGGAAAGAAAGAAATCGGAATAATAATAAGAAACGCAACAAAAACAATAAGTCTCCCAACTTCGTTTGGGAGACTTAATAATAATAAGAAACGCAACAAAACAATAAGTCTCCGAACTTCGTCTGGGAGACTTAACTAGTTGTGTTTGGACGCAAACACAAAAAGTCTCTTAAACGAACTCCCATATCAGAAATCGTAGGGTTTCAGATGAGATCCACAGATATATAAACAACCTTCCTGTCAAATTTTATCAAATTCTGAACACTTTGGATTTTTCCGCCTTTTACCGTTTTCCATGGCAGCAGTCGCCATTTTGAAGTCTTGGAGACCGGAACCCGATTCTACACTTGTTCAGCAACCTTCCTGTAAAATTTCATCCAATTCTGAGCACTTTGATTTTCCTGCCTTTTTTACCGTTTTCATGGCATCAGTTTCGAATTTGAGGTTTTGGACAAAATTATTGGAAGAATAACAATAATAAAAAGAAGAAGAAGAAGAATCAGAAGAAACGTAGAATAACAACATGTCACCCCGACAAAGTCTGGGGTGACATAATAATAACTAGATTTGCAATTGCAATCAATAGCTGACGCCCCAGACGCCAAAGTTGATGATTCCATCTTGTTTGTAGTGTCAAAATCTACCTAGAAATCAATTTTCGTTGAAATCGGACAATGTTGGAATTTGGACGTATTTTGGCGGCCATCTTGAATATGGCGGACATTTTTCAAAATTTTTTCGCATGAAAATCCTTCCTCTCATCTTTTTAAACATTAATACAAAATATGAACAAATTCTGCCGTTTAGTTCCTGATTTATTGAATCGTCAATATTTTGACGTAAAATGGCGGCCATGTTGAAAATGGCAGCCATTTTGAAAATTTATGTTAGTGCATGCACATCTTCTTATGGTGGTTCAACTTTGTGCCAAGTATGAATGAATTCTGTCGAGGCATCTTTGAGAACAAAACAAGACAAAAATAATTGGAAGAAACTAAAAGAGAAAAACAATAATAAAAATTTATAACTGTATCAGGATGCTGATACAAAAGTCTCCCAAACGAACTCCCAAATCAGAAATCCGGGTTACAAATCACTTGCACACATTGTAGGCAACCTGTCTGTAGAGTTTCATTCAATTCTGAGCATTTTCAATTTTCCCGCCTTTTTTCTGTTTCCATGGCAACGGATAGCATTTGTAAGTCTTGGACAAGGGAAACATTTTCCCCATGTCCTAGGCAACCTTCCTTTTAGTTTTCATCCAATTCTGTGGACTTTGATTTTCCCGCCCTTTTTGCCATTTCCATGGCAACCGGTGCCATATTGAAGGCTTGGACAACGGAAACCTTTTCTCCATGTCCTAAGCAACCTTCCTGTAAATTTCCATCCAATTCTGTGCACTTTGATTTTCCCGCCCTTTTTGCCATTTCCATGGCAACCTGTGCCATATTGAAGTCTTGGACACCAGAAACCTTTTCTTCATGTCCAAAGCAACCTTCCTGTAAATTTTCATCCAATTCTGAGCACTTTGATTTTCCCGCCTTTTTTGCCGTTTCCATGGCAACCGGTGCAATTTTGAAAATTCCAAGACTGGATTGCACCTTTTGGGATAGTGGTCCATGTTCCTATGAAGTTTGGTCAAGATCCATCCAGTGGTCTCTGAGAAAACGCGTGGACAAAATTTTTGCGGAAAGACAAGAAGAACAAGAAAAATAATGATAATAAGAATTGAGTAAAAACAATAAGTCTCCCCAAACTTCGTTTGGGAGACTTACAGTTGGGTGCTGACGCAACATTCCATCCAAGTGCACTCCAGAAGCGTTCCTCGCGTGCACTTCGTGTGCACTTGAAAGTGATTCCATGACAGCCTAGAGTGAACTTGTGACCACTTTCAAGTGCACTTGAAAGGAAGATGCGTTCGCGGGAGTGATCGCAAAGTGCACTTGAAGTGAACTTCGTGGCAGCTTACCGATTGGTTACTTCCAAACAGGGGTTATTAATATCACGAAATTAACTTTATGCAAAAAGTATGAAAACTCGACGACTTCATTGTCTTTTTAATCCATTTTTGATAATAAATTAAAACCAAAATGCCAATATAAATTATAGCGTTCATTTGTTTTATTTATACATTCCATGCTTACGTCACATTATACATGTATTCCTAATAAATCTTTCCAAAAAGGGTAATCGAAGCATATGTTCATGCTAGACACATTAAATTCATATGTAATTTCAAAAAAAAACTTTCTCGTAATAACAAATTTATACATCTTTTGTCAAAAATGACCTTATAAGATTGAAATAGATTGAATTTATATATAAAGCTTCTTTCCCCTCTCGCTATACCAAATTTACATTTTTTCAAAAATGCACTCAAAAATTTGAGATATTATATGTTGGTGCTTATTTCAATTTTTGCGACACAACTTTTGTATGTATTTTTCCCAAAATTACCTTATAAGATTGAAATATTTTGCATTATAGCTTTTTTCCTTTGTCACGATACTTAATTTATACATCGTTTGTTAAAATTGACCTCAAAAGTGGGAGATATTATATGTCGGTGCTTATTTCAATTGTCGCGACACAACATTTATATGTATTTTTTTCCAAAATTACCTTACATGACTGAAATATTTTGCATTTTAGCTTTTTGTCTTTCTTGTGATACCAAATTGTTGCATCTTTTGTCAAAAATGAATCCAAAAGTGGGAGATATTATATGTTGGTGGTTATTTCACTTGTCGCGACACAACATTTATATGTATTTTTCCTAATATTACCTTATTAGATTGAAATATTTTGCATTTTAACTTTTTTCCTTTCTCGCGATACTAAATTTATACATCTTTTCTTGAAAATGACCTCAAAAGTGGGAAATGTTATATGTCGGTGCTTATTTCAATTGTCGCGACACAACATTTATATGTATTTTTCCTTATACTACCTTATAAGATTGAAATATTTTGCATTTAAGTTTATTCTTTCTCGCGATACTAAATTTATACATCTTTTGTTAAAAATGACCTCAAAAATGGGGGATATAATATGTCAGTGCTTATTTCAATTGTCGCGACACAACTTTTATTTGTATTTTTTTCAAAATTACCTTATAAGACTGAAATATTTTGCATTTTAGCTGTTTTCTTTTCGCAGTACCAAATTTATACATCTTTTGTCAAAAATGAATCCAAAAGTGGGAGATATCATGTGTTAGTGCTTATTTCAATTGTTGCGACACAATTTTTTTCATGTATTATTCCCCAAATAACCTTGTAAGACTGAAATTTTTTGCATTTTAGCTTTTTTGTCTTTCTCCCGATACTAAATTGTTGCATCTTTTGTCAAAAATTAATTCAAATGTGGGATTTATTATATATTGGTGCTTATTTCAAATGTCACGACACAACATTTTTATGTATTTTTCTCCAAATTACCTTGTAAGACTGAAATATTTTGCATTTTAGCCTTTTGCCTTTTCGTGATACCAAATTGTTGCATCTTTTCTCAAAAATGAATCCAATTTCAATTGTCGCGACACAACATTTATATTTACTTTCCAAAATATTACCTTATAAGATTAAAATATTTTGCATTTTAGCTTTTTTCCTTTCTCTCGATACTAAATTTATACATCTTATGTTAAAATTGACCTCAAAAGTGGGAGATATTATATGTCGGTGCTTATTTCAATTGTTGCGACACAACATTTATATGTATTTTTTCCAAAATTACCTTATAAGACTGAAATATTTTGCATTTTATCTTTTTGTCTTTCTCGTGATACCAAATTGTTGCATCTTTTGTCAAAAATGAATCCAAAAGTGGGCGATATTATATGTTGGTGCTTATTTCACTTGTCGCGACACAACATTTATATGCATTTTTCCCAATATTACCTTATAAGATTGAAATATTTTGTATTTAAGCTTTTATCCTTTCTTGCGATACTAAATTTATACATCTTTCGTTAAAAATGACCTCAAAAGTGGGAGATATTCTATGTCCGGGCTTATTTCAATTATCGCGACACAATATTTATATGTATTTGTATCCAATATTACCTTATAAGACTGAAATATTTTGCATTTTAGCTGTTTTTCTTTCTCGCAATACCAAATTTATGCATCTTTTGTCAAAAATGAATCAAAAAGTGGGAGATATTATATATTGGTGCTTATTTCAATTGTCGCGACACAACATTTTTATGTATTTTTCCCAAAATTACCTTTTAAAAAACTTTTTAAAATTTTTACCTTATATAAAACTTTTTTGAAAGGATGTGATAAAGTAAAATATTTTAAAAAATGAATTATTTTATTCATTTGAAAAGATTTAGTATAAACCGCATAATGAAAACCTGACTTTTCAAATATATTTAAGTAAAGATTTACAAAAAATTATATCGTGACATGTAAAACTCCTTGGAAATGGTATGATAAAGTAAAATATTTAAGAAGTGAATTATTTATAACCTCAGCTATCGCTTATAAAAATGCGATCTAACTAAATATATATAAGACAACCTCGTTTTAAAAAGTGATCCTCGCGACAGGTTTCAAGTGCACTTGAAGTTCACTAGTGAACGCGAAAATACCTGTCATGGAATAGCTACCTATTCCAAAAAAGTGAACTTTGCGACAGCTAAGAGAACGCGAAGTGCACTTGAAAAGTGAACTTCAAGTTCACTTTAAGTGCACTTTTTGGAACGTTATTTATAACCTCAGCTTTCGCTTATAAAAATGCGATCTAACTAAATATATATAAGACAATCTCGTTTTAAGTAGTGATCCTCGCGACAGGTTTCAAGTGCATTTGAAGTTCACTAGTGAACGCGAAAATACCTGTCATGGAATAGCTACCTATTCCAAAAAAGTGAAGTTTGCAACAGCTAAGAGAACGCGAAGTGCACTTGAAAAGTGAACTTCAAGTTCACTTTAAGTGCACTTTTTGGAACGTTGCGTCTGCACCCATCTGTAACTAGATTTGCAATTGCAAGCAATAGCTGATGTCGCCCAAGACGTCCAAGTCGAAGATTCCAACTTGTTTGTACTGTCAAAATCTACCTAGAAATCAATTTTCGTTGAAATCAGACAATGTTGAAATTTTTGACGTATTCTGGTAGCCATCTTGAATATGGCGGACATTTAGTAAAATGTTTTAGCATGAATTCCTTCCTCTCATCTTATCAAACATTAAAACGAAATATGAACAAATTCTGCCATTCAGTTCCTGAGCTATTGAATCCTCAATATTTTGACGTAAAATGGTGGCCATCTTGAAAATGGCAGCCATTTTGAAAATTTTGGTTAATGCATGCACACCTTCTAATGGTGGTTCAACTTTGTGCCATGTATAAATGAATTCTGTCCAGGAATTTTGAGAAAATAGCCGGACAAAAATCATTGGAAGAAAATAGAAGAGGAAAGCAATAACAATACTAGATTTGCAATTGCAAGCAATAGCTGATGTCGCCCCTGACAGCCAATTAGATGATTCCAGCTTGTTCGCAGCATCAAAATCTACGTAGAAATCATTTTTTGTTGAAAATCCATTAATCATCCAATTCTGAGCACTATGATTTTCCCGCCTTTTTTGTCGTTTCCATTGCAACCCTCGCCATTTTGAAGTCTTGGACATCGGAAACCTTTCGCCCATGTTCTAAGCAACCTTTCTGAAAATTTTCATCCAATCCTGAGCCTTTCGATTTTCCCGCCTTTTTGCCGTTTCCATGGCAACTGGTGCCATATTGAAGTCTTGGACATCGGAAACTTTTCCCCCATGTCATAAGCAACCTATCTGTAAATTTTCATCCAATTTTGAGCACTTTGATTTTCCCGCCTTTTCTGCCGTTTCCATGGCAACCGGTGCCATATTGAAGTCTTGGACATCGGAAACCTTTCCCTCATGTCCTAAGCATCCTTTCTGTAAATTTTCATTCAATTCTGAGCACTTTGATTTTCCTGCCTTTTTTTGCCGTTTCCATGGCAACCGGTGCCATATTGAAGTCTTGGACATCGGAAACCTTTTTCTCCCATTTCTTAAGCAACCTTTCTGTAAATTTTCATTCAATTCTGAGCACTTTGATTTCTCCGCCTTTTTTGCCATTTCCATGGCAACCGGTGTCATTTTGAAAAATTTTTGTGGTGCATGCACATCTTCTCATAGTGGTCCAACTTTGTGCCAAGTATCAATAAATTCTGTTGAAGCATCTCAAAGAAAATCCCTGGACAAAAATAGGTGGAAGAAAGAAACAATAATGAATAATAATAATATTAATAATAATAATAATAAAGAAACGGGCAAAGAACAATATGTTCTCCCGACTACGTCAGTTGCGACATAACTAGATTTGCAATTGCGAGCAATAGCTGATGTCGCCCCTTGTAGCCAATTCGATGATTCCATCCTGTTCGCAGCGTCAAAATCTACCAGGAAATCAATTTTCGTTGAAATCTGACAACGTTTAAATTTTTGACATATTTTGGCGGCCATCTTGGAAATGGCGGCCATTTTGAAAAAAAATATTAAAGCGCACATCTTCATATGGTGATTCAACTTCATGTCAAGTTTCATGAACTTCTGATAATGCATCGCTGAGTAATTGACAGGATAACTTTTGGCTGGAATAATAAAGAATAATAATAAGAAACGGAGGAATAACAATATGTCGTCCCGACTGCGTCTGAGTCCACAAAACTAGATTTGCAATTGCAAGCAATAGCTGATGCCACCTCTGACAGCCAATTAGATGCTCCCATCTTGTTCGCAGTGTCAAAATCTACATAGAAATCAATTTTTCGTTGAAATCAGACAACGTTGAAATTTAGACGTATTTTGCAGCCATCTTAGAAATGGCGGCCATTTTGAAAAAAAAATCATAGCCTTGCACAGCGCGATATATTGATCTGACTTCCTGCCAAGCTTCATTTGATTACATCAAACCATTACTTGAAAAAGGTCCTGAAAAATTTTTCCCATAGGTTTCAATGTTAATATATTTTTGGCAATGGCGGCCATGTTGTTTTTCCGAACGCGACCAAAATTGTGTGGAAGCTGCACAACAATAGGCAGATGCTTTCCATAAACTTTCATCCATCTGTGCATCTTATTTTTTGAATAACAACAAAAAATGTCCAAAATTTTTTGATCGTAATTCGGAAATGGCGGCCATTTTGAAAATAATTTTCGTAGCCTGCACTCCGCGTTTATGGTGATCTAACTTCCTTCCAATTCATTCCATAACACCAAACTATTCTCTCAAAATAGTCCGGACAAGAATCATTGGAAAAACAATAATAATAATAATAATAATAATAATAATAATGAAGAACAAGAGGAAACAAAAAAAATAACAATATGTCGCCCCGACTACGTCTTGGGCGACATTATAAGAAACGCAACAAAAACAAAAAGTTTCCAAACTTCGTTTGGGAGACTTAATAACAAGTTATAACTGTGTTCGCAAGCGAAACACAAAAGTCTCCCAAACGAACTCCCATATCGGATTCCTCGTCATTAAAAAATCCCTTTTCAAAAAAAAATTTGAGCAGGGGTTCCCCCTATTATTTACTTTATACATATAGTTGAAAATCAAAACATAACACACAGCAAAAAACACGTTTCTCAAAATTATAGCACTCTGGCATGGTTTCCTTGACAACCAAATACTGGATTATCCATTAAAACCCATTTGATACCCTGTTTCAAAAATATTTTGGCAGATGTTCCCCTTTTTATCTAAGCAATACATATAGCTGTAACAAAAATAAATTAAAAAAAAATTGAGCAGGGGTTCCTTCTTATAATTTACTTTTTACATATACATGAAATCAAAACATAACACAGAGCATAAAACATGTTTTTTCTCAAAATTATAGCTTTCTGGCTTTGTTTACATGGCAACCAAATGCTCGATTATCCATTAAAACCAATCTGATACCCTATTTCAAAAAAAAAAAATTGGGCAAGTGTTCCCCTCATTATCTAAGTAATACATATAGATGTAATAAAAATACAATTATCAACAGTAAATACGATTTTCTCAAAATTTCAATTGTTTGGTATGGTTTCCATGGCAACCGTAATTTTTTTGAAATGCCCAATACTTTTAATCTTTGTCTTACATCACACACAACCTTCCACTGAATTTTGATGGAGCTTGATATAATAGTTTTTGAGATACAGTGAAAACATTCAAATTTTCATTTTCCCATAGAGTTACTATAGGATGACCCCACCCCTTTTTGACACCCCCTTAAGTACCCTCAATGGACCCCTTTGACAATTTTTTAATGTTTTCACACCTAGATACAGGGGTCTAATATGCTAACAAGTTTGAAAGCTCTAGATCTTATGGTCTCTGAGATTTTCAATGGACAAGTTCATTGCGACGAGAAGAAAGGGAAAGAAGAATAATTACTAGATTTGCAGATGCGAGCAATAGCTGTTGTCGCACCTGAGGGCCAATTCGATGATTGCATCATGTTCGCAGCGTCAAAATCTACCTAGAAATCAATTTTCGTTGAAATCCGACAACGTTGAAATTTTGAAGTATTATGGCGGCCATCTTGGAAATGGCGGCCATTTTGAAAATAAAAAATATTAAAACGCACATCTGCATATGGTGTTCCTACTTTGTGTCAAGTTTCATGAACTTCTGATCATGCATCACTGAGTAATTGACCGGACAACTTTTGGCTGGAATAAGAATAATAATAACGAGTAATAACTGTTTTCGCACAGCGAAACACAAAAGTCTCCCAAACGAACTCCCATATCCCGCAACTGTCCTATGAAATTTCATAAAATTCTGAACATTTGAATTTTCCTGCTTTTTTTTTTTTTGCTTTCAATGGCAACGGTCGCCGTTTTGAAAATTTACGGACCAAAAATCAATTCTATGCCTGCTATGCCCTGTCAAATTTCATCCAATTCTGAGCACTATGAATTTTCCCGCCTTTTTTGGTTTCCATGGCAACGGTCGGCATTTTGAAAATATTATTTCCAAAAATCAATTCTATGCATGTTAGGTAACCTTCCTATCAAATTTCATTCAATTCTGAGCACTTTGAATTTTCCCGCCTTTTTTCGGTTTCCATGGCAACGGTCGCCATTTTGAAAATTTTAGGTCCAAAAATCAATTCTATGCATGCTAGGCAACCTTCCTATCAAATTTCATCCAATTCTGAGCACTTTCAATTTTCCCGCATTTTTTACGGTTTCCATGGCAACCGTCGCCATTTTGGAAATTCCGAGACCGGAAGACACATCTTCTCAATGGCCTCTACCAGCATATGAAGTTTCATAAGGTTCCGGCCACAGTTTTTCGAGATATGTCCCGGACAAAAATTTTACGCCGGAAGAACATGAAGAAAAAGAATAATTATAATAATAAGAATAATAAGAACGGAGCAAAAACAATAAGTCTCCACAAACTTCGTTTGGGAGACTTAATAAGAAACAGAGGAATAACAATATGTCGTCCCGACTACGTCTGGGGCGACATAACTAGATTTGCAATTGCAAACTATATACAATTACGGCCCTCTGAAGAGGTGAATATCTAAAATTGTGAACCGTACTAGGGTTATTTCTCCGCGGCCTTTAGCCCGAGGGATATAACCCTAGTCGGTTGACAATTTTAGATATTCACCGATTCTGAAGTCCGTAAATGTTTTGTTATACCGAACAAACGTTCGATAAAATATTTGAAAACAATATTTACATGTATGTAAAATAATGATCATGATGAAATTACTTGATTTTTTTCCCCTGTTGATATCACATTCTGCTTTGCAGGTGATCTTGTCTCGCTTGCATTAAGTTATATATATTTTCTGCGTATTTCTTAGTTTACATGGATTTAATCGGATCAAATATGAAAACAAGAAATATAAGTATCATTGTCAGTGTTTCATCACAAAACGAAGTGTTGCCCAAAACCGATATCTCTGGGAGAAACTTGAACTAATCCTGGATTTACCCTAGTTTGACACATCATATATATTCAGAGCATCGGTTTTCCTGGCCTCAAACGTCGATTATGACGTCATGATTTCCATTGAAAAACAATGTAATCCACAAAAACTAATGTCCCACGATAACCAATGATCAGACGGTAAATCACCCTTTCCTTATTTTGTTCCCTTGCTTAAAATACATGTAATCTTACCTTATTTGTTTATGAAATCAATTTTTATATCCGTAAGTTTGATTTGATGATGCTTATCAACCATTAATTCCTCATGGTCATTGATTTGTCACTACAATAAACTATATGTGGACTTCCGCCAAACAAAATCTAAACTGAATCGAACACACTTACATACAGTTGACATAATACATTCTCTAAGCCCATAGTAATGACAGATTGAACATCTTCACAAAACAATGAACATAAATAACACATTTCTTCTGTCTTTTCCCACATAATCATGAGCCTATCGCTTTTGATGATATCAATATTCATTTCCTTCTGGAAAAATTATGCGTAGACGGGCCAAACCTTTATCCCTTCAAGCCTAGCTTCTGGGGTTTCGAAGTTGACCTCCCTGTCATGACTTGTCAAAAGAATATTGCTCAAAGCATGCCAATGTCGTTTTTGTTGCCTTTTTAGTATTGTCGGTGTCCTTAATAGCTAGGAGCTGGTCCAAATCCTCATCGGTTGAACAACCTGACACTGGCAGCTGTCATTTGTTTACACACGATCATGAAGTAATCAAAATAGGAGACAATTCAGAGAAAACTGCAACCAGAGGCTACCTAAAATCCGACCGATAACGTCCCTATAATTAATAATATCAATACAACTCGATATTTTTAGTTTTTTCATCAAAATACTATAGAATTTCACGAAACGTGGTTAACCACCATACATTTAAATTTTCAAAGGTTATTCACCCGGTGAATAATAGGTTATTCCATGGACATGAGTAAGGTTATTCAACCTTTGTGACAATTTCAAGAAAAATATCAAAATTATTTTACGTCATGTGATTTAATTTGAACCAATAGAATCAATTACTTATTATATAAGGTATAATAATAGCTAACGTCGCCCCTGACAGCTATTTCGATAATTCCAGCATTGCAACCGGTGCCATATTGAAGTCTTGGACATCGGAAATCTTTCCCCCATGTCCTAAGCAACCTTTTTGTAAATGTTCATCAAATTTTGAGCACTTTGATTCTCCCGCCTTTTTTGCCGTTTCCATGGCAACGGGTGTCATACCAAAGTCTTCGACATCAGAAACCTTTCTCCAATGTCCTAAACAACCTATCTGTACATTTTCATTCAATTCTGAGCACTTTGATTTTCCCGCCTTTTTTGCCGTTTCCATGGCAACCGGTGCCATTTTGAAATTTTTTTGTGGTGCATTCACTTCCCCTTATAGTGATCAAACTTTGTGCCAAATATGAATAAGTTCTGTCAAAGCATCTCTGAGAAAATAGCCGAACAAAAATTGGTGGAAAAAAGAATAAAAATAATAATATCTAAATTTGCAATTGCACACAATAGCCGATGTCACCCCAGACTCCCCATTCGATGATTCCATCTTGTTCCAAGCCTCAAATCTACCTAGAAATCAATTTTCGTTGAATTCCGACAACGTTGAAAATTTGACGTATTTTGGCGGTCATCTTGGAAATGGCGGCCATTTTGAAAATTTTAAAGGCACAGCGTACAACTTCAGGTGGTGATCTAACTTTGTGCAAAGTTTGAAATCAATTGGTCCAACCACTTCCGAATAATCGCTCGGACAAAAATTATTGGAAGAAGAAGAATAATAACTAGATTTGCAATTGCAAGCAATAGCTGATGTCACCCCAGACTTCCCATTCGATGATTCCACGTTGTTCGCAACCTCAAAATCTACATAGAAATCAATTTTCGTTGAAATTGGACAAAGTCAAACTTTTTACGCATTTCGGCAGCCATCTTGGAAATGGCGGCCATTTTGAAAATTTTTGTCGCATGGATTTCTTCCTCTCTTCTTACTGAACCTTTTATACAAAATATGAACTAATTCCTCTAAGCAGCTCCAGAGATTTAGAATCCCCAATTTTCAACGTAACTTGGCGGCCATCTTGAAAATGGCGGCCATTTTGAAAATTTTAAACGCACAGCACACAATTTCAGATGGTGATCTAGCTTTGTGCAAAGTTTGAAATCAATTGGTCCAGCCAATTAAAAAAAATCGCTCGGACAAAAATTATTGGAAGAAGAAAAAAAAAAATAATAATAAGAAAAGAGAAGAAAAAACGTAGAATAACAACATGTCACCCGACAAAGTCTGGGGTGACATAACTAGATTTGCAATTGCAAGCAATAGCCGATGTCACCCCAGACAAATAATTCGATGATTCCATGTTGTTCGCAGCCTCAAAATCTACCTAGGTATCAATTTTCATTGAATTCCAACAATGTTGATATTTTGACGTATTTTGGCGGCCATCTTAGAAATGGCCGCCATTTTGAAAATTTAAATTACACAGCATACAACTTCAGATAGTGTTCCAACTTTGTACAAAGTTTGAAATCATTCCATCAAGCCATTTCAAAATAATCGCTCGGACAAGAATTATTGGAAGAATAAGAAGAAAAAAATAATAATAAGTATTATAATAATAATCAGAAGAAACGTAGAATAACAACATGTCACCCCGACTACGTCTGGGGTGACAAAATAACAAAAAAAAGGAGGAGAAACAATAAGTCGTCCCGACTACGTCTTGGGTGACATAATACACATAAGAAACACAGCAAAAACAATAAGTTTCCCCAAACTTCGTTTGGGAGACTTAATAAGAAACGGAGCAAAAACAATAAGTCACCAACTTTCGTTTGGGCGACTGAAAAAGGGGAAAAGAGTACAACTCAACATACAAAAGCTTCAGATCAAATAACATTACTACCTTCTCACAAGCTGAGAAATCAATGAAAAAATACATGTTTTTAATAGAAAATAGATCAGAGTCATCAGTAGACAGGAAGTATATGAGTGATGGTCTTGCAAAAAGGAAACACGGTACACTTATCACACTAAACTTTCTTATCAAATATCAAATCATTACATACAAAAGCTGAAAAATCGTTGACCAAAAATGTTTATATTAGGCTATAGTAGAAAAACACCCATATTGGAGAAACAATCAAAGTTATCAGCAAACAGGAAAAAGAAGTAGGATGGACTTGAAAATGGGAGTAACTGTAAAGACTTATAACAAGCAGGGTAATTTTTTAAAATTGCACCCGCACTTTTTACGGAAACTGAGTGCTGCAATATTTGTAAAATTCGAAATAAAAGAGACCACTGATACACCATCATCACCATCATACCTGGACCTATACCTCTACATTGACAAATCTGGACGTCTGAAAACTAACTTTACAACTTTCCAATAGTGAACTTCCCGTTTTTTGAGCAGTAATATTCTCACATCTCCGGTATATGGCATGTACATTTCACAACATTTCACAACTCAATCAGTTTTTCTAGGGTCCTCATTGCTAGTGCTTTAGTTATATAGCGTTATTGTTCATTCTTGATTATTTATTTTGTATTTGTCGTACTGTCTTAATTCATGTTGGATGTGAATTGGTGGGATTTTTCTTATTTATTTTATCTGTAGAATTCCTCCTTTCCGTGTTCTTGCTTTGGTATTCGTTTGCGGATGTATTGTGGGAAGTTTTGGATATACATTTATAATTCAACTATATCTCGCAGAGATCTCACACTACTATTGTCAATACACGTGAGTCCGCTGAAAAAGCGCGTTTCCATTTCCGGCATAAGTTTTCACGTTTTACGTCATATGAACTTTTCTAATAGCCGAGTAAATTTTGTCTTGACTTGTTTACTTAGAAATGAAGAAACTAGCATTTTTTCTGTATCGCTGTATTTATATTAAATTTTGATTTCGAATTAAAGAAAATACAAAACTTATAATATAGGTTAAGCTTTTTGCGAACGTCAAAGTTTACTTGGTTTTGATTTAAGTCACATATCCCGTTAGCTTGAATAATTCCAGATATTATTGATTGATACTTACAGGCTTACTAATAATTGTAGTGAATCGAATATTCCGAGACCAAGACTACCTATGCTATTTGCTGTCAAATATCTACAACGATAATGATCATAATAAAAATGACGTACATTATTTAATGGCCACATCGTGTTTGTTGATGAACTATGTGCATTTCATCCATTTTGTTTTGGTAATCCACAAAAAAAAAAAAATTAATAAAAAAATAAAAGTAAAAGTTGAAAAGAAAGTCTTGTTTTATATTCAAATGCAGAATAAATGACATGATATGTAAAGACTGTATCAGAATGACAGTTCTGGGGGTCGGGGGTATTTTACTTTATAGGTGTATGAAGTGATAGTTCTAGGGGTCGGAGTTATTTTACTTTATAGGTGTATTAAGTGACAGTTCTAGGGGTCGGAAGTATTTTACTTTATAGGTGTATGAAGTTACAGTTCTAGGGGTCGGGGGTATTTTATTTTATATGTGTATGAAGTGACAGTTCTAGGGGTCGGGGGTATTTTACTTTATAGGTGTATGAAGTGATAGTTCTAGGAGTCGGAGGTATTTTACTTTATAGGTGTATGAAATTACAGTTCTAGGGGTCGGAGGTATTTAACTTTATAGGTGTATGAAATGACAGTTCTATGGTTCGGGGGTATTTTACTTTATAGGTGTATGAAGTGACAGTTCTAGGGGTCGGAGGTATTGAAAAGACAGTTCTAGGGGTCGGGGGTATTTTACTTTATAGGTGTATGAAGTTACAGTTCTAGGGGTCGGAGGTATTTTACTTTATAGGTGTATGAAATGACAGTTCTAGGGGTCGGAGGTATTTAACTTTATAGGTGTATGAAATGACAGTTCTAGGGTTCGGGGGTATGTTACTTTATAGGTGTATGAAGTGACAGTTCTAGGGGTCGGAGGTATTTTACTTTATAGGTGTATAAAATGACAGTTCTAGGGGTCGGAGGTATTTTACTTGAAAGATGTATGATATGACAGTTCTAGGGGTAGGGAGGTATTTTACTTTATAGGTGTATGAAATGACAGTTCTAGTGGTGGGATATATTTTACTTTATAGGTGTATGAAGTGACAGTTCTAGGGGTCGGAGGTATTTTACTTTATAGGTGTATGAAATGACAGTTCTATGGGTCGGATGTATTTTACTTTATAGGTGTATGAAATGACAGTTCTAGGGGTCGGGGGTATTTTACTTTATAGGTGTATGAAGTGACAGTTCTGGGGGTTGGAGGTATTTTACTTTTTATAGGTGTATGAAATGACAGTTCTAGGGGTCGGAGATATTTAACTTATGACAGTTCTAGGGGTCTGGGATATTTTACTTTATAGGTGTATGAAATGACAGTTCTAGGGGTCGGGGGTATTTTACTTTATAGGTGTATTAAGTGACAGTTCTAGGGGTGGGAGGTATTTTACTTTACAGTTGTATGAAATGACAGTTCTAGGGATCGGAGATATTTTACTTTATAGGTGTATGAAGTGATTGCCAGGGAGAGGATATTTAGGGAATTAACATGGCCACCGCATTAAATTTTCATGTTAAAATAAGCATTACTAACTGAAAAAAAATTTGAAAATAATGAAAGCTTGTTAAAAACCCATAAGAATATTTGGTGAGAATTGAAGCTTATTGGTCTTTATCTTATGATGCAGCAAAATTGAGTTACACGAGCAGAAACTTATCGATGGAACCATGAACGAAAACAATGGAACGTACTCCTTTTTGCTTCATTTTGTCAGAAATTTCTCGTTTTCAACATTTTGACTTCCAAACGCATTGCTATTTCAAAAAGAGTGAACATATAATTTTTCAGTTACCCGTCAGAATACTCCATTTAAAAATCATATGATGAGAACACGTATTGATAGTTTATTTGAGATCAATATCTGATATTAAACAAGTATAGTTTCCATATTTGTATATTAACAAGGCTTGATTGTTCGAATACAGAAAGCAATAAAAGAGGTTAGTCCAATCGGTGTTTCCATATTGCCAGACTCAATCTGGCTGTTAAGCTTCCCTTGTATCACTGTTAATGTGTCGCGGTGATAAACAGACAAACACTCTTCAATTTGAATATACATTAAAGTTTGTTCCAGACTCATGTTGTGTGTTATTAACAAAATGAAGAAACCGGCGTAGAATTCAACCAATCAACTAGGAATTCACAACGCTATAAAAAAAGGATGACCGATTTTAAACCAAAATAAAAATATAACAACATTATTGTTTGAAGTCAAATTCATTCAGCTGCCGTCTGCTCATGTTTATGTGTAAGTTCAAAACCATTCTCATGTACACCGAGATAAAATGTAAAAAAATACAAAAATACCAAACTTGAGTGAATCAATTTAACTAAAAAATCAATTGTCGTAACAACGAACAATCGAAATTTTTATTTCAAGACAATAGTCCATCGCTCTTCCTACTAGGTGAATGGAGTACTCCAACCCCACAGAGATTTGTGTCAAAAAAATAAACACATTATCTGCAAGTACTTTCGCTAGACGAAAAACCAGTATGCTGAAGAATGATTATGCATGATTGCTGAACAGGAGATATATCAATTTTTGTAGGAATGAAATACTTACAAACTATTGAGGTTTGTAAAGGCATTGAATGCACCAACTGTCAGGTCTGTTATTTGGTTATTTTCACAATTGCTGTAAAAGAAAAAAAAGACTGCAAGAAATAAAAATTAAAATGTTTGATGTTCTTTGATGGGATAAACAGAGATCGAAATATTTAGCCGATCTGTCTTCTCATGATGATGGCCATAAAACGTTTACTTTAAGTGATTTAAAGATCGTCGGAGAGTGGTCTTAAATAGGTGGTGATGAATCTAAATCGCCGTAGAGTGCTCTTAAATAGTTGCTGAAATCAAATATGCGGTTAGGAATGTTTAAGAATCATCATGTTCTAGTATGTTAATAGACCTCGATGTAATGTGGCCTAATGTGTCAGTAAAGAAGATTTTCGAATGCATTTCCTATAAGGCCCTATGTTCCCTTCTTGTGCCCATCTTGGATGAGGCACTGACACCATAAGCACATTTTTTAAAAGGGACAACCAAAGAACTATAGTGTATAAGTTTGGTTCTAATTGGCTATGTAGCATTAGAAGAGAAGATTATTCCCATTAGATTCAATGTTAAACTATGGTCTCCGCTGGTTGCCATCTTCGATCTGATGGAGACTTGTCAGACACCTTATTAAAGGGGACCAACCAAGGACAGTTGTGTCAAAGTATGGTTCAAATTGGTCAGGTAGTTCCACAAGAGAAGATCTTTAAATGTGTTTTCCCATAGGGTCCAATGTTAAACTATTTTGTCCGCTGGCGGCCATCTTTAATTTGTAGGGACTTGTCGGAAACATCTTTCAAAGGGGACCAACTAAGGACAGTTGTGACCAAGTATGGTTCCAATTAGCTAGGTAGTCTCAGAGAGGATCTTTGAATATGTTTTCGCATAGGGTCCAATGTTTAACTAAGGACGCTGCTAGCCACCCTGTTTGATTGGATCCACAAAACTTACATGAAGATATAGTGTAGTCCTTGACATGCTGAACATTTTTGCTTCATATCTTAACCTCTATCTCAAATCGTTTACGAAATACAAGGCAAAATGTATTAAGTTACAAAAATTTGACAAAAAAAGGGAAATAACTCCTCTTTAAGTATTCAAATTTTCCTCAAAATTTCTAGCTTGGTAGATCTTGATATATTGAACATCATTGCAATTAAGGTTGACCTCTTTCTACTACATTTTTTTTTATAAAGATGAAAAAAAATATGCACTTTTGAAAAAAAAAAATTACGGGAAAGGGCAATAACTCCAAGACGGGATTTTGGATTTTCGTCAAAACTACATGGCAGGAAAATCTTGTCAATACATGATTATCATCTTTTTACCTCGTGATATCTGTTATTGTGTCTGAGTTATTTGCCAAAAATGGCAATTTACCTTTATGTTATCTTTTTCGAATCGACAACCATTGTATAAGGACTTCTAGGACACAATTTTGAATCTAGTTACCCTGATAATGATATAGACCAAATTAAGCTTTGTGGTTTCAGAGGAGATTTTTGAAAAAGTTTACGTCAGATGCCGGAAGACTGACGGACACCGACGAACGCCAAGTGATGGCAATAGCTCACATGGCCTTTTAGAGCAGGTGAGCTAAAAATAGGACTTTTTGCTTATAAAACCAAGATTATTTTCACTATATTGAGTATCCTGTCGTTAACAAAAAACAACGAAAGGTTTAAACCAAGCAATGGAACAACGGTTTAAATGTTGTTCAAAATATACGTTACATGATATATGTATCGAATTTGAAAAAAAAAAGTAATAGATAATAACTTAACTGATGCATTAGTATGAAAAAGACTGTTTCAGGCAAACAAGAGACGATTCCTCAAACAATCATTAATATAATAGACAATAAAAAGATTTGTCGTAAATTCACGTGTGTCAGAGTCTCTACAATTACTTTTGAACACCGAGCAATTGAACAACGCTTTCATTGTTGTTTTTCATCTTAAATTCACCAAAAGGCCATACCCCTGATTATACAGTTTATTTCCCACTGAATGAATACGAAATTTACATAAAGAGTATAGCATGTTTTTCCTTTAAATTGATATCATGGAAGGTATTAATTATATAAGGACAATCGAGACAAGTTAGACTTCGAAGTTTGGAGTCTTCATCATCTAATACAACACAAATATCTCATGCGCTTTGTTGAAACTGTGAATCTATTGTTTTAAAGATTATATATTTCATAGTAATTTTCAGATGCTAGTGCTATTATAAATTAGGTTTTTTTCGGCCATCATTTCTCATAGAGTGTTGCAATAGACCCTTTCACGATAACTGCGGTCCTGAATTTTGCACATGCGCTCATATGCCTTTGAGTGGGTAAAATGTAACGTCATAGTATACGTGACGTCTTGATTAATTGTCCTACGACGTCATTTTTGCGGGAACTGTTTTTATTTTCCACTCAAAATCACAGGACCGCAGTTATCGTGAAAGTGTCTATTTTTAACCATGTTTCTATCATATGAATGAAAAATGAAGTTTTGGTATGTTTAAATGTTACTGTCAGATACATAATACAAATAATAATATACTCCCAATTTTAAACTTGTAGTGTGACGGTCGTCAGAAATGAAGAAGAGGTCATTGTATGTAAGGCATCTGTCACACTGCGCCACGATCATGAAGACCTTACTAAGACCTGCAAGATTTTAAGGTCGTGGCGAGGTCGTGATACATTCGGCAAATTTTTGACATTTCTACGATGTAACCACGACCACACTACGATCATGCCACGAACCGACTACGAACTCATTACGACCAAGCGACGACTTCACTACGACCATTAAGTCCTTACTGCGACCTTACCAGGACTATCCCGACTGCATCACGACTTTACAACGCTACCACCACGACGAAACCACGATCCTATCACGACGCTACTAGATCTTACTACGATTCTACGGCTATGTCACCACAATCTTGACCACAATTGATATAAATACTATGCAACATACAACTTATCTTTTTCCCCAAAAATTCAATGATTGCAACAACATTTAACTCAAATTGTCAAAACTTACGAGAGGGCGTGGAAAGGAAGAGGCAATTTACAGTAATAGCTCAAATATTATAGGAGACAATATTTAAAGTTTCAGGGACAAGAATTCTATCATTCTTTTCATCAAATAAAATTCTGTTCTGTTCTGTTTTGTTCTTTTCATTGGTAATTATCTCAATCATTTGAAAGACAAATTTCAAAATCAGGAAATTAACTATTGATTAGTAAAATAAATTTGTACGATCCTAACGGTTTTTGTGGATGCTAATTCTTTATTTCTTATACATTCACAGTGATGCGCTGATTAACAAAGTAGGGGTGGCTTAAAGTACTTTTTGCAAATATTTTTTTTCGCATTCGGGTAGTTAAACTATTTACCTCACGAGATCAAAGAAAACTCATACAAACTTTTGATAAACTGTATTCGTCTTCTTTTCTTTCATAGTAATGATAATAATAATTAAACTTTATTTAAAATGCCCTTTTATGCCTTATAGGGTTAATGCCATGAACACGAACCAAATAACATTATACATGCAATAAACGTATGCAGTCCAGAAGTCTGGTTTCCGTTTGCTATGAAATATGATTGCTTGGTCAAGGAGACTATCTACAATGGTTGTATGATCGGTTAGAGTGATTATTACATATCACGAACCCCTGCAAAAAAGCTCTTGGTTTCGAGTCCCAATTTTTACAGTCGATTGCTTATACCTAATGCGACACCTATTTAAATATGCTGCAGTGTTAACAAGTCAATATATTATCAACATTATGGTACGATTATTGTATGATCGCTGTAAAGTCGTGATAAAGTCGGCATGAACTCGTACTTAGGTCTTATATATCGTAGTTCAATCGTGTGTGATCGTGGCAGGAACGCAGAACAGTCGTAGTAGAATCGGGACGGTCGTTATGAGATCGTAGTAGAATCGGAATGGTCGTAATGAGATCGTAGTGGCATCGTACTGTAATCGCAGTTCAGTCTTCTCAACTGGAATCCCACGATCCCACTACGATGCTAC
Source organism: Modiolus philippinarum (assembly GCA_002080025.1). Classification (NCBI taxonomy): domain Eukaryota; kingdom Metazoa; phylum Mollusca; class Bivalvia; order Mytilida; family Modiolidae; genus Modiolus; species Modiolus philippinarum. The sequence goes on from MJUU01061424.1 coordinate 95,453, forward strand.
TACGATCATGAAGACCTTAGCACGACCTTTCCACGACCTTACCGCGACTCTACTGCGACCTTACTAAGACCAAATTTGACCACGAGTGCACTGCGATTTTTTTTTTAGCATGTTCAAAGTTGTTCAACGACCAACACGACCATGAAGACCTTTCTACGATCCTACTACGACCTTACTGCTACGGCCCCGATTGCACGATCTTAATTTTTTTCACAGTCGTAGTGCGATCGTGGCCTAGTGTGATTGGGTATAACATCCCGATTTTATATGCTACAATCAATGTTTTACCATAAATTTGTATTCTACGTTTCCGTGTCCTCTTTGTTTTCGTTGTACTTTTGATAGTATCTTTCCATGTATATTTTGTAACATACAGGTACGTTGTTTTATACAGGCAATCACGGACCCATGACCAATGAAGACATGGATGTAGCGATGCTCGACAATTAGCAAAGAATTCCGCTCAAACCGGTGCTAGGGGTCGTCTTGAACTTACTATGAGGTAAAAAAGTAAATGAATGTCAAAATGACTTTCTTCGAATAAGTAAATGAATGTTAAAATAGTAGTATATGCTTATACACATATTTTGGACTTAGAATTATTTTGAAATTTGAATGTCGAAAAAGGAAAAAGGAAAAAAGTAGACTACTTGTCATTCGTGTAGATACAAGAATGTTGTAAAATATAGGTACATGTACGTTGTACATACACTTACATTGTTATATACATTTACGAAAAACCGTAAAGATGACCAAAGGAGTAGGTGCGGTGAGGGCCATATTTGGCCTAAAAAAATAAGTATGCTTAAATTCACAATAATTTTTTGTTGAAATGTTCTATGGATATGGGTTAACAATTAACAGGTAGATTAATCAGTTTTTCAGTGTAGAAATTGGGACAAATTGCAAATTTTGTCAAAAAATGACAAATTTGACTAATTTTGACTACTTTTTCTGATAAGGAAACATAGAGCACAGGCAAGAACCAGAAAAATATTTATATGGGAGGTCCAATACATTTGTACTAATAAGTTGGTAAATTATCTAGTTGGTTCTTGAATGTGCTCTATATTTCCGGCTAGAAAAACCGTTGGAAAATATGCGAAATTCCTTATACTTTTATGTAAACGTTGAAAAGTCGCTTTAACATGACGTCAGAACTGTACCTATTGTGACGTCATGGGTTCTAAATTTTGTATTTTTTCCATTAGTGAGATCTTAACTTTCAAACCAACATAAAAGAAAAAAATTAAGTGCAACTTAAAAAATCACCAAAATTTAGGGCCAAATTAGCCCCTTATCGCACCTTGTCCTTTTAGCACTTTTAGAACTAAGAGTAAATGTTTTGTATAAATTCTTCGACAGTCCGTCTGTTTGTGAATGACTAGTCGGGATCTATATCATTGAAGTTCAGTTATGAGCTCTGAATATACATAAGTATATAAATTATGTTTTTCCGTTAAGAATCAGTGTGGCGATTCGTTATACTGTTACGGCACATATTGTGGCCCCTGCACATATTGTCGCCGGCGACAATATGTGCTGGACATTAACGGCACATATTGTCGCCGGCGACAATATGTGCCGTATGTATCGGCACATATTGTCGTCACCAAAAATTTATAAATTATGAAATATATATATATATATAAACTTCAAAATGAACAAAGTAAATAGCACACAAAATTACAGTTGATATTTCGAGACCTGTCCGTCTCTTCTTAAAAACACAATAAAAAAAGAAGAAACAATCAAACAAAACCTATTTACAAAGACTAAACTACGAATGTTTATACAAAATATCGAGAGCTACATGTTGGATGCTGTTGTTAACAGATGTAACATGAGAAGGGAAAAAAGAATTTTGTCAGTATCCGTACATCGGCTTTATAAACAATACACCTAAAAATAGTGTTTAACGCCAAATGAGCAAAACTTCAGCCATGTCGGGAAAAATGGGTAGGGGCAGGAAATTTAGCCAAAGTATATTTTATTTTTTTCAAATTTTTATATTCAAACTGGATTTTAGCTTTTCTATCCAGAACTTTTCTTTAGCCTGCCTCTGTGTGTCTGTCCACGATCGATTTTGGTCAATTGGTACTACTTGCATATGTTTCCAGTCATGACCGGTGGAATTGAAATGTAATGCAGTGGCCTGTGATCTTTCCTTTTTCCGAATGTGGTCACGGTGCAAGTTAATACGAATGTTGAGTGAATTTTTCGTTTCACCGACATACTGTTGTTGGCAAACAGAGCAAGTGATGAGATAGATGACATTATCTGACTTGCAGGATAAATTGGTAAATATTTTAAAGGACTCGCCTGTTGCTGTGCTTTTGAATATTTTAGTTGTTGAGCTATACTTGCACAGAAGGCAACGCCTGTCGCGACATGTTGTAAACTGGTCTGTTTCAGGTGATGGTAATTTGGCTCTTACGAGAATGTCCTTCAGATTTTTGGGACGACGAAATGATACTAGAGGAGGTTCTGGAAAAAGGGCTTTCATTTTGGGTGATGCATGCAGAATTGGCATATATTCACGGGTTATAGCTTACAAATGAGGTAACTGTGGATGGAAAGTAGTAACCAGTGGCGTCCGCAAATTTTTCTTCTTTCTTTGCCGATAATCTAGCAATTCGCTTCGGTCAATCGAAGAGACCTTTTGAACAGTTGTTCTGACATGCTTTTCTTTGTAACCCCTGTTCACAAGATGTTGGGTAAGTTCTCTGCTCCTATGTTTGAATGTTTCTTCTTGCGAACAGATACGACGTATTCGGGTTGAAAGTCCATATGGGATGGCATTTACACAGTGTCTAGGATGGCAGCTACTGGGGAGTAAGTATGCATGCGAATCTGTCGCTTTAGTATGCAAATCAAAATGTATTTGACCATCGACGAGTGTTGAGGTCGTATCAAGAAATACATTTGTAGTTTCAGATATACTGACTGTAAATTTTATAGAAGGGTGATAATTACCATCACCTGAAACAGACCAGTTTACAACATGTCGCGACAGGCGTTGCCTTCTGTGCAAGTATAGCTCAACAACTAAAATATTCAAAAGCACAGCAACAGGCGAGTCCTTTAAAATATTTACCAATTTATCCTGCAAGTCAGATAATGTCATCTATCTCATCACTTGCTCTGTTTGCCAACAACAGTATGTCGGTGAAACGAAAAATTCACTCAACATTCGTATTAACTTGCACCGTGACCACATTCGGAAAAGGGAAAGATCACAGGCCACTACACTACATTTCAATTCCACCGGTCATGACTGGAAACATATGCAAGTAGTACCAATTGACCAAAATCGATCGTGGACAGACACACAGAGGCAGGCTAAAGAAAAGTTCTGGATAGAAAAGCTAAAATCCAGTTTGAATATAAAAATTTGAAAAAAATAAAATATACTTTGGCTAAATTTCCTGCCCCTACCCATTTTTCC
>MJUU01061424.1:99469-123782 GCA_002080025.1 Modiolus philippinarum
AAACAAAATCTATGAAATTTATCCGGAGCTTTCGGCCAAATAAACTGGCCTTCTTCAGCGGAACTTTATTTTGGTATGGTACAATTAATCTGTCATAATGGATAACGTCACAAAACGTATAAAGATTACGGGAAAAGAAACGTCATGTTTTTGTATTCAAACCATTGGGTTTAAGTGTCCGTAATTTCGTAATCCAGAGTTTTTCAATTGTTTCTCGATATGAATCATTTCCGCAAATTTTTTCTAAGGCAACAATTTCATAATCATGTAGTGAATGTTCAGCGGAGTTAAAATGGATGGCTACTGGGTCTGATTTCTGCCTCCTGATGAGCGATAAATTAAGCAAATGTCTTTGGTATAATGTGTCTCCTGTTTCTCCAACATAAATAAATTTGTCACAGTGTTTGCAGAATAAGGCATAAACTACGTTAGCAGTTGTACAATTAATATAATTTTTTACGTTAAAAGTTTTTCCATTAAAATCGGTAAATGTATGAGTGTTCCGGACATACGGACATATTGCACAGTTCCTACCACAGGGTTCACACTTATTTTCATGTTCAAAAAATGTAGAATTGTGCTTTTTGTGAACCAAGATGTCATTTAAATTTTTATCCCTCCTAAATGCTAAAATAGGTGGCTTTTCAAACACCTTCTGCATTTTCTCTGACTTGTGTAAAACTGCCATTTTCTTTTTAATTATTTCACGGATATGTGGTAAGCCTTTAAAATAAGTAAGAACGAGCGGTACTCTATCATTTTCAGTTTTTTTTTTAGTTCTATACTTAAGTAAATTTTTCCTTTCAAGTTTGTCCACTTTAGTTAATTCCTTAGCAACCGATCTTTATATATACCTTTGAGTCTGAAATTGTTCAGCATACGTTTTTTTTAAACACTTGACAGAATGCACTGATCTTTCGAAAGCATACATTCTGTCTTCAGTTCACTGACTGGAACTGCTCAATAATACCTTGCAGCTAAGTAGGCTGAGCTTTTCTGCAAGTCTTTCCAAAGGAACATTCTGTACTCTATACCTTTTATGGTTACTATCAGAAAATATTGAAAGATATCTTATTAAGATAACCCACACTATATACCATGTCACTAGGCATGTGAATCATTCTGGGAAATTTTGATTCAATTTCCTCCAGCTGATTAAGAACATAGTATACATAAACAAGAGACAGAGTAAAAATATCTCAAACTTACTGTTTTGGTTGTTAGATTTAAAATAAGATGAATTATTTAAATGTATTATTAGAGCGACCGATGAGACTTTTTAAAATAAAATATGAAACGTATATGTCACAATGTCGCAATAAATACACAAAATACATGTAACAACGACCGAATCCTCTACAATTCAGATTTGCATTATATTGATAGGTAAGCAAGAAACTAGGTTATTTTTTTTAACTCCACTGCTTCAAAAGACCAATCCTCAGGTCGAAAACCAGTGAACCAGACGTAATCAAACTATCCGTCAACCAAAATGGCCATTGCTGCTAGAAAACGAGTGTGAATTACAAATTCAAAAATATTTAGGGATACATGAAGGGTTTAAGAGGTAAATATGACAAGATCTACTTAGCCGACAGTAAATAATTATTTACCTAGTTAGGAGTAATTGCCATTTTTTGTTGATATTTTACATTGCTCATGCCGAGTGAGCTTTACTACATGTATTACTTGGCGTCTATCGTCCTTCCGTCCATCGTCCTCTTTTCATTCAAAGATTGTCTCCTCTAAAACCACTGGGCCAATTAGAGCCAAACTTGATCACAATAGTACTTGGGTGGCCCCCTTCAAAATTGTGTCTGGCTTGTCCACATCTCATCTAGGGTGGCCGCAGGCGTTAATCATATTTTAACTTAGGGACCCTATGGAAAATAAATTCATAGATCTTCTTCTCTAAAACTACAAACCCAATTGAAACCAAACTTGTTCACAAAACTCCTTTGTTGGTCGTCCTCAAAGTTTGTTATTTTTATGTATATAGCTCATCAAAGATGGTCGCCAGCGGGGAACATACATGTAATTTTAATATATGACCAAATGGGAAATGCATTCAAAGATCTTCTCTTTTGGAACCACTTAGGCAATTGGAACAAAACTTGGTCACAAAAGACCTTGGGTGGTCCTCTTCAAAATTAGAAATTGTTATATTCATACCTCATCCGAGATGACCGCAAGCAGGGAACATCGTTTCAACATCTTCTGCTCTGAAACGAGTAAGCCAATAGGAACCAAATCTGGTCATAACAGTCCTTGGGTAGTCTTCTTCAAAGTTTGTAATTATATGTTCGTTTCTCATCAAAGATGGCCACCAGCAGGGGACATAGTTTCAACATCTTCTCCTCTGAAACTAGTTAGCCAATGAGAACCAAACTTGGTCACAATAGTCCTTGAGTGGTTCTCTTTAAAGTTTGTGATTTTTATGTTCTTGCCTATCCAATACTTTATCCAAAATGGCAGTCAGCGGCGAACATACTTAAGATAAGGACCCTATGGGAAATGCATTCAGAAATCTTCTCCTCTTAAAATACCTAGCAAATTGGAATAAACTTGGTGATAATAGTCCTTGGGTGATTGTGATTTTTATGCCCCCAGATCGATGATCGGGGGGCATATTGTTTTTGTCCTGTCTCTCTATTTGTCTGTTTGTCTGTCTGTCTGTCTGTTTGTCTGTGCGTCCGAAACTTTAACCTTGGCTATAACTTTCGAACCATATAAAGTAGACTTTTCATACTTCGCAGGTATATAGGTCTAGTCAAGAGGAACATAAATATGCAAACAAAATAAGTCAGGTCAAAGGTCAAGGTCACAGAGGTTAAAAAGTGGTGAAATTGGCTGTTTTGACATATTTGATTGTAGAACCCTTTTTATTTATCCTATTGAGATGGGGTTTGCTTTATTTTACAGCTAATAACATTGCACATCTGTAGTATGCAATGGATTTTAGATAGTATTTACCAATTATGAGAAACAAGAGGCCCAAAGGGGGACAAACGGAAAAAAGATTTTTTTATTGTTTTGTCAGATTTTGATGCAGTATTTTTCTGTAGGTTTTTTATTGCAAGATTAAACTGATACTTTTGAATATTCAAACCATTTTAATAAACAAGAGGCCCAAAGGACCTTCATCTGTTTCAGAATAGAGGGGTTAAATTGGGTGTTTCTATGGTAATAAACAACTTTCGAACTATGTAAGATAGACTTTTAATACTTGGCAAATGTATAGGTCTTGTCAATATAAAAATGAATTTGCAAAAGAAATTAGGTCAAAGGTCAAGGTCACAAAGGTCAAAAAGGTGTAAAATTGGATATGTTCATATATTTTACTGTAGAATCTGGGAGCAAACACAGACAAACACGTCTTGTTATGTTCTTTCCTCCTAAAAAACCGCCAGTGTGGAACATAGTTTAACATAGGACCCTATGGGAAATGCATTTAAAGATCTTATGACTTGAAACTGTTTTAACATAGGATATTCTGCAGCATATGACACATGTGAGCGATTCAGGCTCTTGAGAGTCTCTCGTATATGTATGAGAATGTATTTAAAGAAACTGACTATACTTTAATTTCGAATGTTAGACATTTTCTTATTGATTAAAAAGTTTAGGTTTATTAAAAATAAACCAAATGCTGCTGTTTACGTGACGCTATAAAGGGAATTATCGCAAGACAATTCCACACTTTGAGTATTTGAACAGCATTATATTAAATTAAAAGGAATGTCTATAATATATTTCGGGTTTATTGACTCATAAACTCTATTTTAGGCTCTTCACATTTTACATAATCGGCTTCGCGGATAATTCAGTGTGAAGAGTCAAAAATTGAGTTACATGTAATGGTTCATATAGATAACGTTTCTAAATAATGATTATCTTCATCTTATATACCAATACGAACTAAAAGTAAAAGGAACTACTAAAATACTATTACCAGCATCAAACATTGACCTGAATTTCTAGACTTGGAACTTTGAATATCTGCAATCAAAACTTGGCGACAAGCGCGATGGTTCGGTTATTCCAATGGTGAACTTCCGTTTTTAGTAGTTAATTCTCAAAAGCTACAGCATATGATATCAGCATTTCACAACGCATTCACCATTGTCGGGCCTTCAATTTAAAAAGCGATTTTGACAACAGTACGAAATTTCGACCTCAAAACATATGCTAAGGTTATGTTCAACCACCTACTGGAGTTTAAAGTGTGCCAGACCGAAATGTGTTAATTTCAACTATATTAAAAAATGAAAATAGGCATTTTTCAGTAGATCCATGTTTTATAACTGATTATTTACCATTATTTGGTTGCTATTGACTTAACATGACTTTCCACTGTGCTTTGCGAAAGGTACCACGTATAAGCAGACAGATCATGCTGACCTGTCTGGAGCACTTTTATGCTTCAAGATTTATGTGGTACTTTACATTGATAGGTATTTGTGACGTTGTTTTGCCTTCTTGGCTTGATGTGTTTTTTGCTGTTTTTTTGTCCTCGCGCTATGGAGTAAAAGTTCGGGTATTCTGTCGTTGTCTCCGTCCTTCAGTCACGCATTTCTTGCGACATGAACTCTTCCATTTTTGGATTTAGGAATTTATTTAGCTGAATTTTTATTGACAATGCATACAATATCGGAATTGATGTGAAACAAGAGACAAAAGGGTAAAATTTCATTATGAATTCCTTCCATATTTTTTTTTCTTGTAGAATTGTGCATGTAGTCTGCAATTTTCCCAACTTAGATAAATTTCCTGAAAGTGTTTAAGACTAAAAATCCTTTTAAATTTTTGCATACATTCATGACCTTTTAGCAAGTTTTGTACAAGAAATAATTGTGAACGCAACAACGGCAGTAGAATACCGAAGGAACAAGGGAAGCGATGACTACAAAAATCGAAGTCCAAAGACATGGCAGAAACGGTAACAGATAAAAACAAAAGATTTTCAAAGTAAGTTTGCAATTTTGGTAGATAACAAGAAATTGTTTAAGAACAGTTATGTTATACATCTTTAGCGTAGGACAGTAGTATATGGGTACAGTTCGGTTAGGATTTGAGATGGTGGATCAGTGGTGGATCACCAGGAGTGACGTAAACCAGAAATAACGTCATCGGAAGTCACGTGAGCGGAAGTAGAAGTGAAAAAGTTGTGCATGTGCAACCGGTAGTGGTTGTACATCTTCTTTAGGCCATAATGACTGGAAATGATGTCAAGGGGTCTTGTATAACATTAGCACATACAACATGGGTGACAACAAATGGCTATTTTTCGAGTCGGATACCAGAAGTCGGGTATTTTCCTCGGGCTTCGTCGATCGTCAGTTGTCATAGTCTTGTATTTAGAAATATATGTATTTAGAAGTATATAGAAATTTACTGTTTTATGAAAATTCTAACCCCTTAAAAATACTACGGCTTCATTCCGTGTATGACACTCGGTGGATGTCCTTAGTACTGGATTTGGATTCCTATTTCGATATTTTTGGTAATGAGTACTTCTTTGTTTACAATTTTTCGATTATGGCTTTCCATATTATTTGATTTTAATGCTGCTGATGAGAGGTTACTCCTTGAAACACGTGTACAGCATAACTAAATTTACTGTTCATTTTTGCAACTTTGGTATTTTTGTATTTACAAGGCTGTCTTCAATAAGGTCCGCGACCTTTTTGTTTTTAAGGGGACATAACTCATGGTAGTACTTCCTGATTTTCTTAGCTTGTTGATTTCATCATTGATCGAAGGAAAGATATAATCGTTAACCCTTAACAATTATTTCAAGGGAGTTAGCTCAGTAGTATTTGTCCTTTTCAGGCTTTTCATACGATGCTTCGTTTGGTTTGGTTCAATACTATGCTGGTAGTGGTGGTATACTATTATACTGGTGCGGTGGAGAGAAAAGTTATCGTAGTAATTAGGTTTGTTCTTATGGATGTAGGGGTGACAATTGTATTTGTGAGTTTCTTCAGTAATGTATTTTCTTGTTTTATGGTGCTACTCACAACTGCTTACATGACTCATGAGCATGCTGACACGACTAACAAGTTACTCACAACGGTGCTCTCGTGCTCATTGCACTGTTCGGTGGCATGGGTGGTGTGATGATAGGTTATTGTGGTGGTGGTGGAGATGGAGGTGGTGGTGATTTGATATTGCACCTTTTCCTTTTGGAGTATAATAATCGCTAGCAATTACATTTAGATACATTTCGAATTAGTTAATTTTCATTTTTATTTCATTTAAACAAAATCACAGTAACATTCTGATTTGTTTCCTTCCCAAAAAAAGGTATCCGACGAGGTCGTACCTCATCCAAGATGGCCGCCAGCGGGGAACATACTTTTAACATTGGACCCTAAGAATTTTAAGGGGAACTTCTGTCCAAATTTTTATTGAATTGTGGTCTAATATGGGTTGTTGTGGAAGGTGGAGCTCTCAGTTGCCATGACAGCTGAAATGTTATAAAAAAAATATTCGGCTAAATGTTTAATTTATCATTTCAGCATTTTCTATAAGGGGAACCCGTGCCCAATTTTTTTTAAAAAGATGGTGTTCATTTATGGGTTGTAATGGATGGTGGAGCTTTCAGTTTCCATTGAAACAAAACAAAAAAAAAGTAAATTTTAGAAAAAAATGTATTCTTGTAAATTTTATGTTTTATTTTCAGAGATATGAAAACACTAGTTAATAAGGAGAACCCTGCCCATATTATATTTGAAAGCTGGTCTGAAATGGGTCGGAATGGATAACACATTTAAAGATCCTATATAAAACACCTTGTCCAAATAGAACACAATGGTTATTTGAAGGTATCTACTAATTAAGATATTCGGGAGGACTACACCTCATTCAATATGGCTGCCAGCATTAAGATATTGGTTTCCATTAAAAGAAATTAGGTCTCTGAAACCACTGATCCAATTGGAACTAAACTTGATCACAAAAGTCCTCCGGTGGCCCCATGCATATTTATGTTTGGCATATCTTCATCCAATCGAATGTGACTACCATCTGAGAACTTAGTTTTACATTGGACCCAATAGGAAATGCTTTTTATCTATGCCAGCCATGGACCAGTTGAGCCATACAGGCTCTTGAGAGCCTCTTGTTTGAAATGTAATGGCTTATTGTATTTTTAACCCTAACCGTCTATAGTTCTATCTTAAATACGCTAACTCGACTCATGAGTCTCTTTCCCAAAACCTCTGATCCACTCCCTTTGCTCCATTCCATATTTGCAACTCAGTATATCGTCTTCCACCTAATGGTATTTTCATGGGAGATTGAGTGCCAGTATCCATTTTAGCTGGTTTTCTTATCATAGATATTGTGATTACCTCACCTTTCTTCATAGCTTTCTTAGAATTATAATATGTTGATCAATCACAATTTAAGGAAATCAAATCCTTTCTAACAAAAAGTAACCGACCAATCAGAGCCATCGCAACAACGTAATTTTATTATGAAAGGCAGAGCAGAGAAGTTTTGCATCAGTCATGCCAGGCAAGAGAAAGACCGATATCGTCGCTAAAGCTATTAAGAAAATTAACCACCTCATCAAGGATGATTCAAAGAGTGAAAAATAGAGAACATGTGGACTGGTCATTTTATTTTGGAAAAGATATTTACGTCATCATCAAAGCACCTCAGTCAAAGATTTGTGTGAGAAAGTATTTCGTACTCAATGGAGAATTGACATTTGTTTCCTGCAAAGTCGGTTGTGACCCTTACACCATATTAGTGGACTGAACTGAAGACGATTGTATCAGTGTTTGTAGACACAGAACTAGAACTGAAAAGGATGGATATAAAAGAGTCTGTGTACTAGATGTAACGAGGATGGATATACTTGTGACGGAAGAACCAGTACTGAAGACAGAAAACTAAATTGACATTAATGTAAAGAGATTTTGTTTCAATGAAATGAAAATGTAAATGTATCTACTAGTATTTTTTTGCGATTAGCATGCCCCAAAAGGATAAAGTGATATACTCCTATCACCAAACCCCATCCACCACCAGCACATCCACCGCCGCCACCACCACCACCACCACAATAGCCTATCATCCCACCACAATTTACACCTAAAATTGAAATGAGCATGCTAGCACAGTCGCGAGCAACTCATGAGCATAGTATTGAGCCAAACATAAACTCCCAAAAAGCCTAGTATAGCAGCCTGAATAGGACAAAGAATACTGAGTTAACTCCTTTTGAAATCATTGTGAAGGGTTTAGGTTGTTTAACTTTGGATCAATTACGAAATCAACAAGCTAAATAAAACAGAAAGTAATGACATGAGTTATGCCCCCTTTAAAAACAAAATGGTCGTAATGAACGCGGACCTGAGTGAAGACACTCTAAAAAAATACAACACTTTGACAACTGCCGAACGACCAAGCCCGAGTCGTTAATACTTGGGAAAAACCCGACTTCCGATCTCCGACTGGGGAAAATACCCAACTTCTGTTCACCCATGTGGTATGTACTAATGTTATAAAAGACCCCTGTGAGGTCACATGGTTATCAATGACATCATTTCCAGTCAATATGGCGGTCTAAAGGAGATACACACCCACTTCCGGTTGCGCATGTGCGCTGTTCAAACTGTATTAAACATCCCTATACGGGGCCACTTAATAATCTATGACGTCATTTCGGGTAAAATGGCAACGTACAGGGGATATGAACCCACTTCCGATTGTGAACGCACAACCGTACCACTTCTATTTTCAGTCACGTGACTTCCGGTGACTTTTTTCAGGTCTTTGTCACTTCCGATGATCCACTACCTTAAATTTTAACCGAACTGTGCCCATATACTACTTAGAGCAAAATTTAACTTAGCTCTTGCAAGTATTCGAGTTTGTATGGTCTGATGAAACATTTGTAAATTGGCTATTTCAGTGATGGTTATCTTTTTTTTATCATTTGATTTTAAAGGGGGATTATGAGGAGAGTTTGGTCAGGATATTTTTTCTCGATGAAATTTTCATCTTGGATATTTTTAGTGCACTTGTGCAAGTACACTTTATTTTTCAAACTGCTCCATTATTTTATCTGAACGATTGGGATCCCGGCTATTTCTAGTCCCCAATTTTGTCCTGATTTTTCTCTCAGTATAATGGATCCTTAATTTTTTTTCAAAACCTCTTCATAAAAATCTGACAGTTTTTCCTTTATGGCCCTGTCACACTATAACGCACAGCGCCAACGTGTGCCGACGTGTTGAAATATTCTTGTACACGCTGGTTTGCGTTGTATAAGTTTGAGGCACGTATTTAAAACGTAACAAACTCGTCGACACACGTTTGCTTGCGTTGTTGAACGTTTGGTGCGTCGGAAAATTTTGAACATGCTAAAAAATTCACGACGTTAACCAACGTGTTGTTGATAAGTTATGCACACGTTAGACTAACGCTAGAGGTACGTTATGCACGCAATGTGTGCGATATGTAAAAGCTTCTGTAAAGTTGTTTTAAGCGTGTAAAGAACGCACACCGAGCGTCTTTGTAATCAAGGAGTAACGTATTAGCCGATGTTTTATTATTAAAATAATGTTAAAAAGCAAGACAAATTCCCAAGGGAATGTAAATAGCTGCTTTATTTCAGCATCAGACTAACATATTTTTCTGAAAATGAATTGTGATTTTTTTTTTTACCTATCCCTCCTGCAAATCCGTCGTACTTCTCTGTGACATTTCTATCCATTTCTACCTTTGCAAATGACATTGGGATGAAGAGTTTCTAACTGATATAACAACAGATTATTAAAACGCTAAACAGACGTACTCTGAATGCTGGAAAACCGTTTTGGATACGTTCGGTATACGCCAAGTACGCTAGTAAAACGCCTTTGAAACGTCGTCATACGCTGTTTTATGTTTTGTTAGCGTTGCAGGCAAGTTATGAATAAGTTTTCCGTGCGTTGTATGTCGTTAGCCTGACGTTATGAATGCGTCCAACAAGAGGATTAATTCAATTTCTTCAGCGTGTGCCAACGTTCTCACAAAAATTCGCGAACATCGGCACACGTTGGCTAGAACGTTATAGTGTGACAGGGCCTTTAGATCCATGAATTTAATCAAGAGCAGTAAATCATTCGTAACTGATTAATTATCATTCAACCAAATGTATTCCATGGCTTAAATTTTCCGTTACATTGGCGTATGATGCATCTTGCTTCAGAATAACAATATCATAATTAGAAAACAACGAAATGGAGATTTAATTATGGATAGAAATCACCAAAGATAATTATCGGGAAACCCAAAACCTGGATTTGGCATGGATCAATTTTCGCTAGCCAAGGGTTACTATCCGTTAAGCCTTGGCTAGCAAAGATGGCATGAATCAGATTCGAGCTTAATTTTAAGAATTAAAACTTAAGAACAACAGTTACATGGGATGAATAATTAGGAAGAATAAAACGTACAAAGATAACAAGTGACAACGATTCTATGGAATTTGAAAGAAAGCCTCGAAATTTATATGTATCGGGTTGAATAATTTAAAATATACAAGAAGCTAAATAAAAATGACAACATTGGTAGAGAAACAACATACAAGTTTGGGTAAGCTATTCGGAGTAAAGGTGATTCGAGATAGGACATAGATTAAGTTTTTTTCTAAGCGCCCCCGCATTCCCTAACAGTTCCACTATTTTCTATGATGTTCTTTTTTCGCAAAACTTACAGATATGTTGAGAAAAATAACTTTAATTTATGAAACCCCTAATGAAGCCTAGGACAAAGTAGAATTCTGATTTGTACTGGATTTAATCATGTATAAATCGAAATTTCAATTTCTCCTAGGCTTCATTTGGTACTTTTCAATATTTTTTGTATTTGTATTTTTTCACCTCTGTAGCAGGCATGAGATTCTTTGTTTTAATTTTTAATTTTATTTTTTTTTCTCTTCCAATCTCAATTTCCATGCCAACACAAGCTATTTTATTCCAAAAGACTCGGTATTAGTGAAGTACACTTGCTACTTCAACATTGTTGTAATGTATAATCAAGTACAAGTTCTTTTAAAACTGGCGACACTATGTGCCGAAAATGTACTACACATATTGTCGCAGGCGACAATATGTGTAGGCGACAATATGTGCAGGGGCGACAATATGTGCCGTAACAATACCTCAGTAAAAGATTGGTGTCTGTTTGAGCAAATTAGTTTAATGGAGCTTTAATTTTTAATAAAATATATAAAATTATAATTCCTATTTTTATTCACTTACAGAACAAGACAGCTACCCGGGAAGGAAATCTTCGGGATTTCTTTTAGGACACGGAATGTGCAGTTTACATAACTTCCCACATAATATGGTGTAATTTCACAGTTTGTAGCAGTTCCAAAATTGACAAGTAATGACCAGTATCCAATAACAAGCACGATTAAAATTACATCTAATCCTTTAAGTTGTGCAACAGCCATTTTCTATGATTTGTCTGTTGAAATCACTGAAACAGACAAAATCTATGAATCATAAATGCATCTATAAATTTATCCTTGTCCATAAGATTTTATAATATAAATTTACATTGATTAAATGAGTTGATCTCAATTTAGAAACCAGCATATCTGCCAAATGTCCTTGGAATGATAAAATGTGTTATGCGAGGCAAAAGACGACAGAATTTCGGATTGATATTGTTTAAATTGTATGCACCAATTTTTCAGCTAGATCGAAAGGAGAACAAGCTTGTTAATGAGAATAAAATTGGGGGTATGGAACAGACCATAGAACAAAATAGTCTGACCCACTGGAAAAGCAGTTGAAAGGTGAAAGGGTGAGGACATTTATCCTTGTTGCCGATAAACTCAAAAAAGAGCTTCCCAAAAGGATTTTTTTAAGTGCATGAAGCGTGGCATTTTTTCTAACACGTGGACATGAGTTAACATACCATCCGAAATGTTGGTTGTGTATTTATTCGTTTCGGTGCAAAGGCAGTACCCTAGGCTTTGCAAAAGAAATTCTTTAATCTTGGAAAGTTCAACTTAAGAAACGAAAGTATTACTAGTACGTCAATTGTTTGAAACGTTAGAAAGACGTTAATAATAATCAGACGAAAAAATATAGATGTCTTTCCCTTGGAAGGGTAAAGAACTTTTATCGCACGATCGCAGTTAGTTTAAAAAACTGTAAACCGATCAGTGATGTTTATAAAGCTGAAGCCCTATCAAAAATAAAATAAGTGTAGACACAGATATGTCTCGCCAGAATATAAACGTTATCGTTTACACATGATGAACCCTGTGCGGAGGGCCGAGAAAATTAATGCCTGACTCAATTTGAAAGTATCTGGCAAATTTAGAAAAAAATAAATAAGTCAATGAACTTGCCAAGTGCCAGGCTTACATCATCCAATAAGAACTAACAACTGCCTATGCTTAAGTATTTTTGCTTCAATTGCCAAGAATGAACATGAAAGTAAGATTAAACAATTTCACTGAACCATGAAATTAAGGTCAATGTAGCTTGAAAGGTATCAGACTGACTTGTACCCACTAAAATGTAAGAATAAACCTATAATGGAGACCAAAGGTATTAGAATTGCTGAGATCTTGACATAAATGAAAATAATAAAGTCACTGGACCATAGGGAATTTGTCCCTTGTACATTTACTCCATATCCCTTCATTTGTTTATCAATTTAAAAAAATAACAAAGTCACTGGACCGTGAAATCAAGGTCAGGGTTACTTGCCAGGTGTCAGCACTAGCAGATATGTTTTGATCTTGTTTGGCCATTTTGATCTTATCATGATCTTGACAGGCTTAACACAATTTTGTTAAGACCGTGTTAGATTTTAAGATGTTTTTCAAGATAATTGATCTCAAGGACGATCAAGACGTGTTAAGATAATCAAGAATAAACAAGATTGGCTTGTTATTTGCGTTCAGGAACAATCAAGACAAATTAAGTTTGTTAAGACCAAACAAGATCCTGATTTGATCTTGTTTGATCAGGACAAACTTAACATATCTTGATCGTCCTTGAACGCAGTTATCTTGTTTGATCTTGATAAACTGAACATGTCTTGATCGTCCTTGAAATCAATTATCTTGAAATACGACTGAATATCTTAAACAGTCTTAACAAAATTGTGTTAAGCTTGTTAAGATCGTGATAAGATCAAAATGGCCAAACAAGATCAAAACATATCTGCTAGTGCAGGCAGGCATTTATTCTTTAATATGTAACATTTAACCAAATATCGAGAGTCCAGGTTCTTCATTGCTGAGAAATTGACATCAATGTATAAAAATGAACAAAGTCACTGTACCATCAAATAAAGATCAAGGTCGCTTGACATGTGTCAGACAGATATTTATTTTTAAATATGCAACAATTAACCTAATATAGAGAGTCTAGGTTCTTTAATTGGTGAGAATTGGACATCAATGTAAAAAATCAACATGATGTCCGAGCTGTTGCAAGTTCGAGCCATGGAGGTTCAACTGCAACAAGCCTTTTTATGTTTGCCGAGGATTATTGTCACAAAAAATGCTCTGTTCATTCTTCTCACCTCAGGTTTCATTGCATTTTAAATAAACGGATTTTTGGCCATAAGCACGAAACTGTTGGATTCAATGATACCAATTAAGATCATCATGTGGCACTCCTTTTCTCTGTGTTTATCTACAGATTTGTTCAGTTATCTATTTAGATCAAGAATCTGGTTTGCCAAATTTTTCATATTTCAGTTACTAAAAAGTAACTGCTTTGGCTTTGTCAACCCTTTGGTCGCCTTTTCTCTTCTTTTCTTATCAAATTCTATATTTCATTTGATGGTTTTGTCCATTTTTCTGCACGTGGTCGTTAAAGCAAAGACGAACATGCAGGATCTGGTAGATTTTCGCCTGGAGATAATCTCATATTTGGAGAAATTTCATACTTCTTCATTGGATGATGCTAAATATGATCGACGCTTATTTGAAGAAAACGAAACACCTAATCAATCATGGTCGATTCGTGTAAAATGGGTCATTTTTAATTATATCAGTAGTCAACAGAATAGCGGCCATTTGACAAACATTGACCGGTTCCAGAATTTGGTACTTTAGTTTCGTCTTTGGAGCCGATTAGGCGCGTCCCCTGGTGGGGGTTACGGGAATGTCCCGTCTAGGATGGGTAGTCATGTCATAAAGAGAAAACCCTGCCCGCAAGCAAATACACCCAAACTTCGTGGAGAATGCAGTCACTTCATGAAGTTAATCACCCTGTCTATAATTGTCAATTAAAAACAGACTCGTAACGGTTATATTGGATGCACAATTAAGTTCCCTATGTAGTATTATCCATATCAAGTTGCAATCAAAACTCGTTACATCCACCCTTATTTCGCTTTTTTTGTCTTAATATATTGTTCTCGTCCTGACATTGCTGAAATACTGCTCACTAGCGTAAAACTCAAACTCACCAACGTATTTGCTGGTACTATAAATAAACAAAAGTTAGCAACCTTGACAAACGTCAAACAAAACAATACTTAAACTTTAATAGTAAATATTTAACATGAAATGAGCATTTAAATTTTCGATGAACCACAATATCGTAATAAGAAGATAGTTTGTGAAACAATTTGAACATGTTAAATTATTTAAAACTGTTGTACTTACAATACACGATTTGGAGCTGTGAATCTGTACACAAATCGGATCTAACTGGCAATATCGGCAAATTTGATTGTTTTCTTGTAAAAAAAGTATTATGATATTTCCCATTAATATTGATAATTAGATTGTATGATATATCGAGAAAAATCTATATATTTTGCATCAGTTTAATGTTTCATCTGATACCTTCCAATATCTAAAATTTTGTAAATTTTTGTAAAATGCGCAAAAAGTAAATTCACAGTGACTTCGGTATTTAGTTATTTGTAACCAATGGGTCGATGCCATTGCTGGTGGACTGTTAGTCCCCGTGGGTATTCACCAGCCCAGTAGTCAGTACTTCGGTGCTGACCCGAAAGCCGATTATTTTTGAAACCTTCCAATATCTAAAATTTTGTAAATTGTATTGAAAACCAATGAGTATCTCCCTCATGCAAAGCTCTGTCCTTAGATAATTTTGGCTTTAAAGTTAGATCACTTTGGTTATTTTGTTCTCTATCAGTTTTTAAACATCTTTGAGTTTATGATCTTCCAAATGTTAAGATTTTATCTGCACTGATGAGACATAAGTTGTCGAAATGCGCATATGTAGAAAGTAAATTCGCAGTGAATTCGGTATCTAGTTATTTGTTACCACTGGGTCGATGCCACTGCTAATGGACTGTTAGTCCCCGATGGTATTTACCAGCCCAGTTGTCAGTACTTCGGTGCTGACCCGAAAGCCGATTATTTTTGAAACCTTCCAATATCTAAAATTTTGCAAATTGTATTGAAAACTAAGGAGTATCTCCCTCATGCAAAGCTCTGTCCTTAGATAATTTTGGCATTAAATTTAGATCACTTTGGTTATTTGTTCTCTAACAGTTTTTAAACATCTTTGTGTTTATGGTCTTCCGAACGTTCAGATTTTATCTACACTGATGAGACATAAGTTGTCGAATTGCGCATATGCAGAAAGTAAATTCACAGTTACTTCGGTATTTAGTTATTTTTTACCACTGGGTCGATGCCACTGCTGGTGGACTGTTAGTCCCCAAGGGTATTCACCAGCCCAGTAGTCAGTACTTCGGTGCTGACCCGAAAGCCGATTATTTTTGAAACCTTCCAATATCTAAAATTTTGCAAATTGTATTGAAAACTAAGGAGTATCTCCCTCATGCAAAGCTCTGTCCTAAGATAATTTTAGCTTTAAATTTAGATCACTTTCGGTTATTTGTTCTCTATCAGTTTTTAAACATCTTTGAGTTAATGGTCTTCCAAACGTTTAGATTTTATCTGCACTGATGAGACATAAGTTGTCGAAATGCGCATATGCAGAAAGTAAATTCACAGTGACTTCGGTATTTAGTTATTATACTGTCAACTTCCATTAAATTAATTTGAGTCTTCATGTATAAAACATTTCTTTTTCTTCCGTATTTTCACGAAGAAAATGGAATAAATAAACAGAAGACATTAAACAGTGAACAAAATTTGTGTTGATATAAAAATAATGGTCAATACTTTATTGTTGTTCTTCAGCACAAGGCCTAAATACGTAGCATCGGCTTCAGCAGTAAAAATGGATCCTAGTCGAAGAGTTGCTGCTCAGTTTCTGAAGACAGCTTTAGAGGGCACCCTGTCTATATTCTTATATCCATCTATGTATGTTGTAATCGGGATGGCCAGATTTATTTCTTGCAAAGTATTACTGGAAAAGCAGTAGATTAGCATAAGGTATGCCGACGAGTACTCCAATACTCGAGTATCACTCAGAAGTGCCGAGTATCTATAAGTATAATCGTTACCCAAGTATTCAGTTTTTTATTATACCCACTGATCTCTTGAGCTGGCCATTAGTACCATGATTAGTTAGTAAAATGCAGTCACTGTAAATATGTTAAAATTGATTAGAACTGTGCTTCGCAAAAGATAAAACTCCTGTTAAAAGATATGAAAATTAAATTTTCAAAATATTTAAATTGTTTTGGTCATTTTTATAGAAAGAGTTTTAACCACACACTAAAAATTTTAACTTTTCAAGCCTTAATATGTTAAAATTCATTAAAATTGTGTTTCCCAAAAGATAAAACTCCTTGCAAGGATATGATGAACAAAATTGTCAAAAAATTTAAAATGTTTTGGTCATTTAACGGACAGAGTTTAAACTGCACACTGAAAATCTAACTTTCCAAGCCTTAAATATGTTAAAATTCATTAAAGTTGTGTTTCGTATAAGATAAAACTCCTTCGAAAGGATATGATGAATAAAATTTTCATAAAATTTATATTGTTTTAGTCATTTTTATAGACAGAGTTTAAACCGTACACTAAAAATCTAACTTTTCAAGCCTTAAATATGTTAAAATTCATGAAAATTGTGTTTCGCAAATTATAAAACTCCATCAGAAGGATACGATAAATACAACTGTCAAAAAATTTAAATTGTTTTGGTCATTTTTATAGACAGAGTTTAAACCGCACACTTAAAATCTAACTTTTCAAGCCTTAAATATGTTAAAATTCAATAGAATGGTGTTTCGCAAAAGAGAAAAATCCTTCGAAAGGATATGATGAATAAAATTTTCAAAAAATTTATATTGTTTTGGTCATTTTTAAAGACGAGAGTTTTAACTGCACACTAAAAATCTAACTTTTCAAGCCTTAAACATGTTAAAATTGATTAGAACTGTGTTTTGCAAGAGATAAAACTCCTGTTAAAGGATATGAAAATTAAATTTTCAAAATATTTAAATTGTTTTGGTCATTTTTATAGACAGAGTTTAAACCGCACACTAAACAATTTAACTTTTCAAGCCTTAATATGTTAAAATTCATTGAAATTCTGTTTCCCAAAAGATAAAACTCCTTCGAAAGGATATGATGAATAAAATTTTCAAAAAATGTTAAATGTTTTGGTCACTTTTATAGACTGGATTTAATACACAGACTAAAAATCTTACTTTTCAACCCTTAAATATGTTATAATTGTGTTTCGCAAAAATAAAACTCCTTTGAAATGATATGATGAATAAAATTTAAAAAAAAAATTAAATTGTTTTGGACATTTTTATAGACTGAGTTTAAACCGCAGACTTAAAATCTGACTTTTCAACCCTTTAATATAGAATTGTGTTTTACAAATTATAAAACTTCTTTGAAAGGATATGATCAATAAAATTTTCAATAAAAATTATTGTTTTTGGTCATTTTCAAAGATCGAGTTTAAAATGCTGAGACTAGTATTATGCAGTTAAGGTACCCAATTCTAATTCACAAGTACATGTAAACGATTTAAAAACAAAATACAGCATTCATAGTTTAATCAAATGTTTCTTTATAATCGAAAAAGATATATCTAACAACCTAGAAACATACGAGAATATTATGTTTAATATTCGTTTTGCCTTAAAATTCCAAATATTTACGTATCCGTCATACGTTTACATCCGTAAAATACGGATACATCCGTTATTCACGGATCCGTCATCAATCAGTCAAAATCCATCATCAATCAGTCAACAATCCGTCAATAAGTAACGGCTACTGAAGCAAGGACTGTAATCACAGTCCATCTCGGTTGTGATTCAAGATTTAAAAAACTAAAATGTCACCGCCGAAATATTCCGTTTGGTAGTATTTTCAACTCATTTCTGAAAAAAGTTCTGGTGAGATGATCATTTTGGGTTATCAGAAAACTTTTTTCCATAGCAGTACTCGCTCGGAATAACTTTTGTAAACTCGATTATTTTACGCAAATGATAAACAAAAGTATATATTCTAGGTGTGGTTTGATACGAAGGGGTTAATGTTCTAGGTTTTTGATAGTCAGCATTGTGAAGGGTCTTAAACACCTTTGGCTTCTAGAGATACTTAATTAGCTGTAACATGGTCTCTCAATCACTGAAGTTACTTATTGACACTGCCAATGAAAGACATTAACCTTTATAATTTTATGTATAATTTACGGGCAGAGAGTGAATGAAACATTCATAATCAATTGTGATTGAATCATGATTGAATCATGCAGTGACTAAGGAACAATAGGTAAATCTAATTTTAAAATTCAACCAGAGAGGGTAAATGCACCCCCAACCCCCAGCTATCACGATTCAATGTTTTTCTATTGTATTTAAATTCAAGTCTTGGACAAGATGTAGCTACTCTATCTGTGCCTCTTAGACACATATGATGCTCCCGCAGCTTGATTTCTACTTTCTAGGCACTTGATAAACACATTTCAGGAACTTAAGCTCATATATCTCACACAGTTATTGATAAACATATCAGGAGTTATTCAGAATCTATTTTTCGAATGCACACAATTCAATAAAACACCCCAAAAATTACAAATCTATATTGCTACAATAATCATATCTTCAGTCTATGTCCAGTCAACGTGTTAGTTGAAACAAATATGCACATGACAATATGCACATCTTTAATCTATGCCTAATATGTAGATGTTACATGTATATTGTGGGAGGAGTTATCCTGGTTATCTAATCAGAGATGGGATGGACGGAAATTTGGACAGACGAACGATTGGATGGACGGACCGCATGGGCAAGATATTTTAGCTTGTGAAAACGATATAGTCGTTTAAATTTAACAACGATTTCGTTTTCACAAGCCATAACCTTGTTTGTTTCATCTCCTCCATTTTAACCATATTTCATGCTTGGATCATAGGAGTGCGGAATATCAAAATTAAAACAAAGTTACGCTTAGATGCACCAGTGAATCTCATTTAAAGCATGCATTTGGATTTTTGAAATTAGAGCGTTGTTAAATTATGTTTAATATGTGTTGTTTTGGTTTGTACGAGTGTTCGTATAAACATTCCAAGATATCAGCAACATATGTTAACATAAATTTTCCTGACGTTAATGTCATTTGTGTTACAGTAACACAGGAATCATAAGACCCAGATTTGAATATTTTCATACTCTTATATTGTCTTAACATGGTGGGAAAATGGTAAAATTTGGGGAAACTTGAAAACCAACTCATAAATTGAAAGTCTTTTTGACGAAAGTGATAACTCAGATAAGCATTGCTTATTGAGTAACATAGGAATCATTCATTTTATCTGATGGTATATCTACACAAGATATTGTATCTCATCACATCTTTGTCATGGAAATGATGGAAGTCCATGCAAACTTTATTTCAAAGGTATATTCTTTATTATTTTAAACAATAATTTTTCCATTTGTGTCATTTGGAAACGTAGTAATTTTTTTCATAGTTAAGGATGGATCATCAGAGATCGATGGTAGTCTTTTCATAAGCTGGTAGTTAAAATTCATAAATGCTTTGTTTCTTATAAGTACCAAACATTTTAGTCCGATCTCTTGGTGTAATTTTGCTAGAGCATAGGTTACGTACGTACCTTTGTTATTTGGAACTTCAAAAACTACAGTGTTTACGAGTACAAAACTTTTTTATATCATATTGTTGTGAGACGTATCTTTTTAAGGTATAACTTATATCTTTCGAGAATCAGTTTATCTCGGAGGCATTCTTTTAAGTAGAAGGAATATAGCAATCATGAAAAATCTTGACAAATTTTTTATTTTTATTTTTTTCTATTTAAAAATACCATTTAAATCGTTACTTTCGTGTTAGAAATGTAATACGATACAATTAATAACTTACTGTTTGTGAGTAATAGAAAGTAGCCCCCCCCCAAAAAAAAAAAAAACAAACAAACAAACAAAACAAATAAAAACAAAAACAAAAAAGCAATCTTGACAATCTGAGATTTGGTGTACTTGTACATAAGATAATACCTCATGTGTACACTTTGTTCAATTACTATTATCTAAATTTATGTACATTCTAAAACCGAAGGATTAACTCCCTACATCGTAGTTTTGTCCTTAGCTATATTTGATATTACTGATTATTCGGATTTCGTTTGGTTTTATGAGTTTTAACAATTTTTGAATTCATGGATTTCCTTTGTTTTGGGTTTTAGTGCTGCTGATGAGGAATGGGTTTCCGAAATGGCCATACAGCTCATTAAAATTATTGCAGATGGAGTTAACATATGTGTTATCGTCTCATGTTCATTTACTCTATATCCTTTCGTAAGATATGCAAAATTTTGTATTTAAACCATACAAAAATCAACACAACTTTTCAATAGATCGTGATATTTTGAACAGATATATTTAGATAAGGAGGGGTATTTGCCAAAAATACAAGTCGCGGGGGGTACAATATACCGAGCCTGAAAAGCTAGGGAAATTCAAACCCACGACTTGTATTTTTGGCAAATACACCGACTTCCATGATATATCTGTTTAATTACACCGAATATCTCTATCATTAAAGGGCACAGATGACTCCGTTACAAATACCACGGTGAAGGGGTATTCGCCAAAAAATACAACGGCTATGAACCAATCAGAATTCAGCTTACTTACATAAGGTGTAATTATACTTATTGTAGGTTCATTTAAATCCCATTGTTGACAGTAATAATAAAAAAATCCTACGCTGTACTTTTATTAATTAATATATTTTTTACAGAACGGTTACTTTTGTCAACCATAAATGCATGGTTTAAATGAGATTGACTGCTAACTACACACACATCCCTTCTTTGTTGCAATATTCTTCAATCGGGCTTTCGGACGAAATGATAAAATATAAATTATGTATCTTTCTTTATTATATCATTAGCATATCTAGAACAGAAGCTAATTTTTCTCCTGACTTAAACCGTTTATCTTTAAAATATCATATATACACACGATATATATTTCAAGAAAAGAACGTAAAAGTGATTCTGATAAGAGAAATATTTTTTCCTTGTACAATTTGGTTGTTGTCATAAACATCGTGTGGATAAAATATAAATAGATGGCAAGTCGAAATCTTTGACTTATTTTATCACAGGCAAAATTAAAAAAATATGGATCCGATTTTTCTTCTTTGAGAATTAATATTTCATTTCGACAACTAGTGGAGATCAAATCAAAACATGTGGAATATAACCCGACTATGTGCAAGTTTAAATTATGCAACTTAGATTAACATATAACCAAAAAGAAGAGTTTTATTCTGCGGAAGCTTTTTAGGATCGTACAATTTACTTTTTCTACTTTGATATAACAGAAAATAAAAAAAATTGATATTACACATTTAATTTGATAAAACAAATTATTTATTTGATATAACAGATAATTAATTTGATATAACTGATTACTAATTTGATATAAAGTATTATTATATCAGCTAATGGCAGCCATCTGTGACGGACCTCATGCCGAACAGATATAGTTCTAAAAGGGGACTATCCAATTACGATTCCATAATGTGACATAAGGCCACACTTTCATTTTTACTTTGATTTCAGGATCCTTTAAGGTGTTTTGAATCCAAATAAATATAAAAGAGTGGCCTTATGATATTTTCTATTTTTGATAATGTGTTGGTAAGTTGAGCTGCAAGGGTAGAATATATGATTCCGAATGCCAACAGTGATGAAAATCATCTTTTTAAACCTGTTATCATCGGAAAATCCAGCAAGGTCTTCGGCTGTGTTCAAAAGTCACTGTTTACTCAATTTGACTGCATTGACATTTATTGTTTGTTAATGGCTGATGAGAAGCCCTCTCATTTTCTTAACTTAGGTAAAATATGGCAATATCATAACTAAGACCATTTCATATCAAACTTTTTCTATTATACACCCCCATCTAAATTAATCATCCCTCGAGCCTGACGGCTATCGGGCTGACATTACGACTTTGGGGTGATAAGGGATGTGATATGCAAAATGCCATATAATAATCTATAAATATCAAACTAGTAATTCG
The DNA here is from genome assembly GCA_002080025.1 of Modiolus philippinarum. Taxonomy (NCBI): domain Eukaryota; kingdom Metazoa; phylum Mollusca; class Bivalvia; order Mytilida; family Modiolidae; genus Modiolus; species Modiolus philippinarum. Next base: position 121,925 of record MJUU01061424.1, read on the forward strand.
TTATATCAAACTTATAACATGTTATGTCAAACTAATAGTCTCTTATATCAAATTAATTTTCTATTATATGAAATTAGAAAAAGTACATTGTAATTACCTTAATGACTTCCGTATGAATCACTTTTTATTTCAAATATGATTTTAAAATTGGTAGACACAAATATTCTTTTTTTCAGAATGGAGATATTTAAATGTAGAATTCTTTTAATTTTTAAATACATAACGAACTCTTTCCGTAAGCTTACAATGCCTTGACTTTTTAAAAATTTAATCGTGATGCATTATGGTAGTTGCCCCCTTTGCATGAAAGTATTGATAAATTCAATAAATTGTTCTGCATTCGTAGGACTTAATGAAAGGTTGTAAATAAGCAAGAAAAACTAAAAAGGTTCATGCACTTGATTTTGAAAATTTGGCGAGGAATGTCCATTTAAAATAAGCTTGTCAAAGGCTTTGTATAGAAGTGTATAAGGCTTGAAAATGCCACAATTCCTAAAAGGTACGTGCTTTTAGAATATACCATAAAAAGTGGGTGGCAAAGACTTTTACACGCCATTATATGGAATAAGACAGAGGAGTCCCCATGTTTGACCAAATGTCAGATATCAACGGTGGCAACTAAAGTAAAACGAAAGATAACAGAAACACGTACCATGATTCACTCGGGAACTGCACAGGCAAAACAAGACAAAAGAAAAACGTTAACAACGATAGAATGTCGATATAGCTTGACTATGACCCGGTACTAGCAAAGCTAGGGGAAGGGTTAAACCGATTAATGGGTACCCAAACCCCCCTTTCCTGTCCCGTTTCCCTATAGTATAAAAGCAAAGTATACAAATAAATCCAATACAGTTTGACTACTAACTCTCAGACCACTATCTCGTACGCCGAACAAATTTAACTTTGAAGTATTAAACAAGGTACACACTAGACATAAGCCAAAAAGTAATCCTCACAGTGAACAATTTAAGTAACAGTTCTCAAATACAGTTTAAAGCAACTGGAACTCACAAATACATGTTGATGCAACAGTTGTTGGTGGTGTAATTCTTCTACAGTTTGAGGATGAGCAAGTAGTTTTTCAAGTTCTACAAGAATATTTTTTCTGTAAAACAAAAGTTAATCGTTTGCAAATCGATAAAGAACACGTATAGAAACTTGGTAACTGTCAAAACTGTTAAGGACGTTCCAAAATTTAAAATTGGGAAAATAGTCACCAGTATTTAAGAGCTGAAGATCTTCAACTTTACTAATTCAGGTTATCAAGAGTTCCTATTGTTTTTGAAGTTTTTTGGAATGTTTTTGTGCAGTTCCCTGGTGGATAAATCTGGCATGTGATTGTGATTTTCTTGTGCAGTTTCCTGGTGGATTAATGTGGCATATGATTGTGACTTTCTTGTGCAGTTTCCTGGTGGATTAATGTGGCATGTGATTGTGATTTTCTTGTGCAGTTTCCTGGTGGATTAATGTGACATGTGATTGTGATTTTCTTGTGCAGTTTCCTGGTGGATTAATGTGGCATGTGATTGTGATTTTCTTGTGCAGTTTCCTGGTGTATTAATGTGGCATTTGATTGTGATTTGCTTGTGCAGTTTCCTGGTGGATTAATGTGGCATGTGATTGTGATTTTCTTGTGCAGTTTCCTGGTGGATTAATGTGGCATGTGATTGTGATTTTCTTGTGCAGTTTCCTGATGGATTAATGTGGCATTTGATTGTGATTTGCTTGTGCAGTTTCCTGGTGGATTAATGTGGCATGTGATTGTGATTTTCTTGTGCAGTTTCCTGGTGTATTAATGTGGCATTTGATTGTGATTTTTGGCCATTGTAGGTGTTTCCTGTTATCTGTTTTTTTT
>MJUU01061424.1:124290-134477 GCA_002080025.1 Modiolus philippinarum
CCCCCACAAAATAGCTGCACGACGACGCAGACGACAACAATGACTACAACGACGCCGACAGCTTCACACCTCATCTTTTTGGAGCTCATATAAATATAAAAATGCATTGAAAAAATCGCTCCAATGCAAAATAAATGACATATGACGTCATCAAAACAAGATATATAAGAAACCAGTAATTCGAGACAACAACCAAGGGGTTAAAAACTGACAAAAATTTTTCGATGACCACAATTTTTTAGCATTTTTGCCACCACTTCATTTTTGGATATTATAATTTAAATCTGGGATTTAAGTTCAACTCTCTTATCAAAAAGTGCAGAATAAAAATCACAACAAAAGTGTTCTCCAGTGTGTAATCTCATGTATGTTTTTAAAAACTCCTTATCACAAACATCAAATCTATCAAGGTGCAACACATTAAATTTTCATGTCTATGTAAATCGGTTATTAATGGAATTGTTTAACACGTTTATTACATTTAAAAAGTTTATCTTCTGTGTGTATTTTCCACCAGCTCTAATTGTACAGTGACGTCATTGACGTTTCTTGAAGTAGTAATACAGTCAAAATGTTCAATACTGACTTTAATTGACGGTGTTATACTCGATTATCATACTCAGAAAAGAATATCACCCTCGACTACCGCCTCGGTTGATATACTTTCTTCGGTAAGTAATCTAGTATACCATCATCGATTGCAGGTAGTATGATTGGAAACCACACTGTCAGCGTTTAAGTGTTTTGATTTGCCTTGTATATCAAATATATAATTTTAGTTTTGTCTTCGTTAGATGTCTGCGCAACTGATTTGTCCTTGTTATTGTTTGAATACTAAAGAAATTTTTACAGCTTTTTAAAATTTTACCTGTTTTTTTTTTTTTTTTTTATATATACAGGCATTTTAGTTGTCTGCATTCCCTGTTTTGTCTATCTGTTTCTGTATTCTCGTTTTTGCCATCTCCCTGGACTTTGATTTTTGTAATAACCTCACCCCTTGTTCCTTCGGTATTTTACTGCTGTTGTCTCTCTCAAACTGAACATTTCACCGCAATTATAACACCCCAGGTTGCATTACAACTGCTCCTAGTATTTTTATGTTATCGAATTATTTTTCTAATACTAGAGCAAATCATTATAAAGTGAAACATTATACATTGAAGACTGGTTAGAGGACAACAGATTTTTTGTTTTGAAACGAAGACTAATCTGGCAATCCCGGTCGACAGGGCGAAGGCAACGGTTTGGTTTGAGGTTCTAATAAAACAGCTGTTGTTCGAGATTCCAGTCTATAACTGTTTTGTTATACATCTATGGTAACAATCGATTTATAATAAACCATAACATATTCAGTAAATCTAATTTAGCATCAAAGAAATTTAGCTTAGTATAATCTAGATAGAATTTTCGCATGCTACTTTTGTATTCGTTCTCTGGTCAATTTTCTTTCAATGTTAAATGTGCCCTTCTATGCATTTTTTAGTCATTATTTTTCAATCCAGCCTTCAGTATATGGTGAAGTGGGCATTTTACATTTATATCTGAATGAAATTTATGCAAGTGACATTCACTTTTTTGGTTGTACGATATAAACATTAGAGGTACTTTACGAAATGTACTATCCAGTTATTCCGTCATGTCCGTATAAGCAACGATGGCCTTATATGCTGGCAGACATTTTAAAAATAATGCTGAAATTATTAAAAAAAACATTTATTTTTAAACAGATGACAGTGACGTAATAAGAGTCACAAGAAGTCGTAAACAAGTGAAATTCTATATTTGACGAAACGATATGGAGTAAATGAACACGGGACAATAACACATATGTAAACTCCAATTGCAATAAATTTTAATTTCGGAAATTAATTCCTCATCAGCAGCACTAGAATCCAAATATAGGAAATCAACAATTTCAAAAAATGTTTAAAATGCATGTGTTCTTATTCAAGGGGGCAACAATTTAAAAACGGTTAACAGTCTGCTCCGACTTGTATTTATAAAACTAAACGAAATGTAAATTTTTGTCTGTAATGTGATTAATATGATATATTAAAAATAAATAAAGGGTCCGTGTAACACTTAACAATTCAAAATTCTGAAACTTTGTGAAATTTTAATATTTTTAAAAGTTTGACCAAAAACCTATAATATCAAAATTTTCAAAATGAAGAAAAGAAATTTAACCAAATTATCAAACTTTACAAATTTTTAAACTTTTACATTTTTATACGACCGCAATTTTTTTTTGCGGTCGTATAATGGTATGGTGCTGTCGTCGTCGTTGTTGTCGTTGCCACTGTCGTGGTCGTCTTTAGACACTTTTGTTTTGGTCAAATACTGTAGTTCCAGTTGATACATTCTGATAAAATTTCAACACAATGTTCCTTGGCACAAAAGGAAGGTTTGGAATAGTTTTGGTCATTCTGGCCCCACCCGTTTCTAAAAAAAGAGTAAAAAAGTATTAAATGTGAGGTATATTTGTATTTTGAAACCATTGGGTTGATGCCACTGCTAGTGGACCAGAGGTCCCCGAGGGAATTCACCAGCCCAATAATCATACTTGTCTGACATGAAAAATTTACCTTGCGTTTTATAGAAATTTACTGTTTTTATCAGAATTCAAACCCCTTGAAAATACTAAGGCTTCATTCCTTGTATGGCACTCGGTAGATGCCCTTGGTACTGGATTTGGTCTCCTCTTTCGATAGTGTTTGGTATTGGGTACTTCTTTTTCGACTCCTTTGGGATTATGGCTTTCCATATTATTTGATTTTAATGCTGCTGATGAGAGGTTACTTCTTGAAACACCTGTACAGCATAACGAAATTTACAGTTTTTCTGCAACTTTGGCATTTTTGATTTTTTTTTCACATATTTGGCTGTAGAATCTTTATTAACTATTGGATTTTTATGGGTTTATTTCAGTGTGCTCCTTACATTGTAGGAAATTTGGAATCTGTAGTATGTCAATGGATTTAACATCGCATGCACCCTTAATGAGATAAAGTGTTCCCTAAAGGGGGGAATTTCAATTTTTTCAAATTTTTAGTCCGATTTTGATGCAGTCTTTTTTGCAAGGATTCCTTATGAAAAATTAAATATGGTGTTACAGCTTCAGATTTTTGATAACATGTTTCCTCTCAGAGCTATGAGGGGCCAAACGGGGTCAAAATTGCAAACATACAGATTACCTGAAATTTTTATTTTTCATCGGATTTCAATGGGATTTTTTTTTGGATTCCCTTCATTGTAAGCTTTCAGTAGTATGTGAACGGATTTAGCTCGGCTCTTACCGTTTCTGGACTAAAAGGTGTCAAAGGGGGCGAAATTGCAACTTTTAGAAATATGTAAAATCTTTATTTTTCATCAGATTTAGATGGGATTTCTTTCTTTGGATTCGCCTTTTTTGTAAGCTTGTAGTAATAATGACAACCAATTTGGTGTTGCTCTTATATCGTTTTCGAGCCATAAGGGGTCAAAGGGGCCAAAAGGAGCCAAACTTGCATTTGTTCTAATAAAATTTTGTTTTTTATCGGATTTCAATATGAATTCTTTCGTCACCAGATTTTGCTTAGATCTTACCGTTTCCAATCAATAAGGGACCAAAAGGGCTAATTTTTATCCATTAATACTCAAGCTTCTAATTGTGTCCATCAAATTACTATGTGAAGCTCTTTACTGTGACCATGTTAATGTTAAATTACACTTGCTTTTATTTCAGTGGTCGACATGCTGCAGTCGTATTACGCTGCACTCGGCGTAGCCCTTTATTGGACATTTGATCAAATTTCGGAAGTTGTTGTCTGAACTTTGTTATTTGATTTTTTCGCTTTTTTTATAGGTAGAATTTTCGATTTTTGACTAAAAATTAAAAAAAAACTAATACAAATCACTGTTTATGCTAATGGTTAAAGCATACTAAACTATTACCGACTTTTTAAGGAAATGTAACGTTGTTAGTCAGATGCATACTGGTTTACGTGAATTGTACTGGTACCTGTGTATTTTTTAAAGAGTAAACGATAGTGATTGTCATGGTATTTAATATATTGCTGTGGTCAACCAATTGACCAAACTTTTATTGTAATGAAGTCAAGATTAACACCCCAAGCTTACACTATGCGTTAGATTCATCGCTGTCAAATGTCTACATTGTAGAGTATATGAGACGTGACAAATGTAGTCAATCAAAGGTCTACGGACAGCTTGGGATGTTAATCTTAACTTCGGTGAACTGAAAGTTTTGCCACTTGCTTGACCGCAGCAATATCATTTATATTTTTTGAAAACATTTTTAAATGGTACCTTAGGTTAATAAAATGTAACAAATTACCTAAATAAAGCTTTTATAATTATTATAAAATGGTAATCGGGACAACATGTAACAAAAATAAGCCAATTCTTCAAACAAGGACCTTGCTTCAAAAATAATTTATCATAGTCGTTGACTACACAGCACACATTCTTTTTTACACAAGTGATGCATACATCATCATAAGGTCATTTCTTACTTAATTAAGCCACAGTAAGGACTATACGTTTAGTCCCTGGCCACAGGTATCACAGGTGAAAATTGTTTATTGTTACAATCTGGGATTAATATAGCAGGGATATGATACAATTTAACAAACCAGTTTGATCGAATAAACAGCTGTGTCCAGGCTACGAGTTACGGCTGTAACTTTGGATTTACTCAACATAAAATTATTCTAAAAAATTTGCCGAAAAGCTGATTTATTGCATTTCTACAACATTAAATTTTCATTCACACAAAAATGACATCCTATTTAAAATGGGATAATAAATGCATGAAGGGTCGTTTTCTTGTGTAAAGAGGTCGTAAAATTATCGAGAAACCGTCCAATAAACAAATGACAGTTATCGGCGATTAACGAGCGTCAGAACAATGAAAATCAAGAAAATTGGCTTTAACTCGCTAGTTTTCATATTAAATTCCATCCTACAATTACGAAATTTCACCAGGATAAAGCTCTTTGTATTGGCTTTATAGCCATATATAATAAATGCACGAAAGATTTTTTACAGTGCTGGTAAATTTTATAGATCCAGAGTTTATTACCGGAATGACAAACACCGACTGTGGCTAAACCGGACATTGACTTATGTGACCACGCTCATGCAATTTTCAGTTACAAATATTTTAGTTCAAACACTAAACATTTCCCTGTGTATTTTACAAATAAATTTTCAACTAAATTTAACGAAAAATATATCATGATTCGCATCGAAGTTTCATCTTTTCAATCATATTAATTTTGTAGCATTAAATATTTTGAGGAAAATAAAAAGTGTACTGAAAAAAAACGTCATGAAGTGTAAAATTTCGCGGTATCTTTCTAAAAAAGCCAAAATTATCCAAGTTTTAGAGCAAAATTTGCGTATTTTGGAATGAATTTATTTTACAAAAAATATACTATGATTTTCAGAAATCTGTTTTCTATAAAATGCTGTATTTTGTTTAAAAATCGGTAGAAAAATGTAGCTGTAAAGTGTTCTAAAAGTTTACTATGTATCAACAGAGAAATGCTCAAAAATACGACGATTCACAGGTAAATCTGCCGCGACACCGAAATGGTAAGAAATGTGAATGTTTCAAATCCCTGTTATATTAGTCCCAGTTACAATCAACATCAGGGATGGCTGTCAAAGGGTCATAAAATAATTGAATTATAAACAGTCTGCTCTTTTTAAGATTTTTTTTTTGTATTTCAAACAGTAATAAAATGTTCATTTTTAAAAGCATTTGCATTTTAAAATATTGACAAACAAAATAATATGAATCACAATTAATGTTGTTGGGTCATTACAATCTAGCTGTCGCCATATTTTCTTTTGTCTGGTGTAGAATCAGTGAAAACGACAATTTTCAAATCCGTTTTGACGAGATAAGGGTTGGTGTTCTCGAAGCTATCTTAGGGATAAGACGTTTCCTAAGACCATCTTATGACACGTCTTTGTCCTAAGTCGTGTTCTCGAAGCTCTCCTAACTTATGATATTTCGCATTTTTCGTCTTAACTTTAGGACTCCTAATTAGATGTCTTAAGATCATCTTGTCCCAATCTTAACCTTATATTTCGCCTTTTGTTCAATATTTTTCTTAAAGATGATGAACGCATCAATAAACACGTATCGGTAAAGAAACTTTGCACGATTGTAAACTTTGAACTCATTGTTCACGAAAAAATTACTATTTAATGCGTAAAGTTGTCATTTCAAAACAAACTGTAAATTATAAAGCCTTTTCGATAATATTTAACATTTAGACTTGACTCGTACGTGTCATTATATACATTTTAGTAGACAAAATTGGTAAACAATTTAATAAATTGTTTGTGTCTTTGAACATTATTAGGGCCCTGCCACATAGTGGCAGACGCCCTATAGTAATCACTCTGTCCGTCCATCCGTCCGTCCGTCTGTCCGTCCGTCCGTAACAAAGTCGTGTCCGGGCTATAACTTTTTTGTCTTTTGAGATAGGCTTTTGATATTTTGCATGTAGATAGATCACTTCAAGACGATGTGTCATGAACAATGATTGGTGACCTTTGACCTTGACCTTTGTCGTCAAGGTCAGATTTTTAATTTTATAATGACAAGTCCTGTCCGGGCTATAACTTTTTTGTCTTTTGAGATAGGCTTTTGATATTTTGCATGTAGATAGATCATTTTAAGACGATGTGTCATAAACAATGATTGGTGATCTTTGACCTTGACCTTTTTCGTGAAGGTCAGATTTTTGCTTTCGTACTGACAAGTTGTGTCTGGGCTATATCTCTTTTGTTTTATGAGATAGGCTTTTGATATTTTGCATGTAGACAAATCACTTTAAGGCGATCTGTCATGAAGCATGATTGGTGACCTTTGACCTTGACCTTTGTCTAAAAGGTCAGATTATTGCTCACATTCTGTTGATGTCCTGATGATATGATGGTGTCCAAACTTGTGTGGTGTCCACACTTGTACTGTGTCCACACCTGTATTGTGTCCACACACACTTAAATTTGCACTTATATTACAGTGGGGCCCACAGAGATGGCTGCTATCTCTCCGATATCTAGTTTTGTAAAAACTTAATATAGAAAATTAAAATATTAAACTTAAGATATGTTTAGGGCGTCCTAACCTAAGATGCGTCTGAGATAGCTTCGAGACACAACTTAAGAATGTCGTAAGATGATCATAAGTCTATCCTAAACTTGGTCATAAGATATGTCTTAGGACGAATCTTAGGATACTTTCCAGAACACCACCCAAGATCTTTATCTTAAGTGAAAAGAATTACCCCGACGGATAGCCTATTTTATATATTTTCACCACATAGTTGTACAAATTAAAAGTGTATTATTTCTCTTGCAATTCAGTTCTAAAAAGAGGATGCTTCACAGAAAATACGATGTTTACAATGCCTTAAACAGGAATTACTTTTGATAATATTTGAAATTTTAGAATCAATTTTGACGAAACTAAATCATAAAAATTATACCAAAAGAAAGAGAAATTTATGTAGAATAAGCACATAGTTGTATATTTTAAAGAACGCAATTCCTAATCTTGGCATTTAAGCTATCGATATATTTCTATGTACAAAATACGACAATTCACAGGTAGCCACTTTAGTCACGTGACTAATCGATGACGCTAATAGTTTTGTGCACGAATATGATCATGGGTCACAAAGTGTTACAAAATGACTAAAAAATCAAAGTCCTCAAAATGCAAAATTTCCGGAGCTTTTGTTGAGTTAAATATTCAAAGATTTATTTTCTAAAATTACAGAGCTAGAGATATTCAGGTTTTTCTATATTCTAATTTAAAACCGTGAAATATTTTTTTCTTCTGTTCATAACTGGTGTTCTTTTTTAGCTAAAAAAGGTTGTAATGACAAAACATATTATCACAAATGTGCTTGTTACCTATCTAAGGGAACTATCTGAAAACAAAGCAATGCATTTCAATATGTTCTTTGGATGCAATCCGAGATTGGAAACACTAATTTTTTGGACACCGTTATGAACAGACAGTCTGTCAAGGAAACATTTTATTATTTTCCATGCAAGAGGGATTACTAATTTTAATTACATGAAATGTAAACAAGATGATGGAAACAATACGAAACAATAGTTTAAATCAAGGTAATGGATCATCTTCACTTAAATAAGTTACATAAAAATGACGTTCATAACTAGTTATGAACAGAAGATTTTTGCAAAATTACATACTATATGGCAAATTTCAAATGAGTACAGGCAACTATTTTTAACAAATTTAAGTTATGGTTAATATTATATATAAAGACAAATTTCAAATGAGTACAGGCAACTATTTTTAACAAATTTAAGTTATGGTTAATATTATTGCTTTATTCATTTGTTTATTGCCCAAAGTGATAAATGAGATATGAAATTACTGTCGTTTATAACAGAGGACACCGGTGTCCGTTATGAACAATAACTTTTTTTGGTTTTTATACCAAATGCAAGAAAAAAAATTGACTTGTTGTATTTAAAATCAAATATATCATAATATGTTATAGCCCTGTGAATAAATGTTCTTTTGTTATCTATTGCTTATTGAAATAAACATCGAATAAAATGTTCATAACGTAGGAACCTGTTGTGGGTAGGGTTCAGAGTTATGAACATACATAATAACTTTTATCAAGCCTTTTTAGCAAATTTATCTCAGTATTCTATCAAAATCAATATTTTTTTTTATTTTTACATTTCTGTTTTAATTCATTAGCTTTGCAAGAACCTTTTTTTTTATTTTCATATTATTTGAAAAAAGAAATAATTTGTTCATAACTTTTGGACACCATTTTCTTCCATTTCTGAACACAAAATATTTTTCTGCTCATTGCAATGTTTTTACCACATAAAGCCACATTAATTTGATTTGATATATACAAGTCTTCAACCAATATATTATAAAACATCTATTTTATTAGTTTAAATGCTGGAAAATTGAAATTAAACAGCCCTTCTTTATTCCTTCTTTTCATAACTATAGGTTTCCCTAGGTGGACAACACACTTCTTGGTGACATCACATCTTTCTGTGCATTAGCAAAGCCATGACAACAATGTCATCACTATATGTGTATTAGAAGGTTCCATTTCAAATTTAAGGAGTGAAAAATGTTTATCGCCTACAATTTTACGAATAGATTTTATGTTCATAACGAACTGGATACCACAAAAATCGTTTTTGATATTTTGAGCAAAACAATTGCCCTGTTGGGAATTGTACATAAATTTGACTGTAGTAAGTAATATTCATTCAAAAGGAACCAAATACCGTAGAATGTGGAAGTTGATGATAAACAGATTTTGAAATAAATGACATTCAATTTTAGCATGAATCTTGGACACCGCTGTTATGAACAGTTTTATAATTTTTGAAGATCATTTTCTGACTAAATATTGAGAAAAATTAATGGAATTGGTGACTTTTGAATTTATCTAAATCATTTTAATGCGTGTTTCATTTGTATTCATAACAACATCTAATTTTGCGCCATTTTAGAATTGCTGTTTTTAGCATGTAACATTTCCGGTATGAAATTTTACCCATTTTTTGGGGAAAAGTGCTGATTTAAATATTTTCTGATAATTTTCTAATGCAATTGTTGGTTTTGCTAGATTTCTGGTTTTCTATCCTTTTATTTCGTATATAGTTTAAGAGGTAAGAATTTCCACAAGAAATAAAAAATTACATTTTTTTGGGCAAGGGTTAAGATGTATCCATGATCCCATGATTATATTCGTGCACTTTTACATCAGTGTTAGATTTTGTATTTTCTAAGATATGATGCGTCTAGCTTGAAAATATTTACACCATTCAGGTCAATTCTTACCATTGAGGGGTGGCAGAAACCCGGGAACATTCCATGTATAGAGTAATGTTTCCATATTATCGATACCCATTTCCATCAGTAACGATACCATAGCACGTATGATTATTTTTTTTTTCTGTAATTTGTACTGCACCATATGCAAATCGAATTTAAAGTAGATACTCGGGAGGCTGAGCCTGTATCAATAATATAATACTTGAGCGAGTCTGGCGCCTCGCCCAAGTATTATATTATTACAAATTTTAACCCCCAAAAAACCCTCAAAAGACCTAAAAATGACATAAATTTTATCAAAAAAAGCAAAAAC
>MJUU01061424.1:134638-146211 GCA_002080025.1 Modiolus philippinarum
AAAAAAAAAAAAAAAAAAACAGCCAGAGGTATTAAAAAGCTACACAGAAAAAGTTATAAAAATTTTTTAATTACCCGGGAGTACACCGAAGAAGAAATTCTAGCGCGGGTCTAACTAAGTATAAAAATTTTTAAAATTGAGTCATCTGAAATTCTTCTTCATAAAAAGAACCTATAATTTCTTCACCTTTTAAATTTTTTATTTTATAAGTAACAGGATTTGTATTTAAAACTTTTACAATTACAAATATTTCTTTTGTCCATCGAGTTGTATAACCCTTTTCAAATTTACCCTTCTTCTTTGTTATTCTTACTCTATCTCCTACTTTGAATTTAGGTTTTCTAATTTTTTCTTCTTTTTCTGGATATAAATTTTTATACACTCTTGATTTATTTTTAGATTTACTCCCTTCAACCGGCGTCATTTTAATTGAAGAATGTACCGTATTATTATAGTTTTTAACTAATTGATCTAATACGTCATAATATTTAAAAGTTCCAGAGGCAGTAAAATATTTAAACATATGTTGTTTCATTGTTCTTATCCATCTTTCCACTACACTGCTTTTTTTCTTCATTTTCAGTTGAATATAATTTTATATCATTATTTTTTAACAATTCTTTTACTTGCCGATTATAGAATTCAGAGCCTTTATCTGACCAAATGTACATTGGTTTTCTTTCTTTAAATAATGTTTTAAATGCTTCGCTTACCGTCACACCCGTTTTATTTTGTAACGGAATTAACCAACCATATTTACTAAATACATCTATAACTGCTAATAAATATTTATAGTGTTTATTTTGTTTTGAATATTTTTGCATATCTACCAAATCAACCGCCCATGTCTGATCAACAGAATGAACATAAACACGTCTTTTAGGAAAAACACTTACAACCCTGCGATGTAATTCATCCGCTAATCTATTTGTTAAATTTGTAAACACCATTTTAAATAAATAAACATTATTTTTATAAAATGATAGAAGAAAAAATCTGTATAAAATGTAATGAATATAAAACATATAATAATTATTATAAAGATTCTAAAGCATATGATGGATTAAAAGCAAAATGTAAACAATGTTTATACCTTGTTAAAAGAAATCATCGAGAAAGAAATAAAGAAAAGTATAAACAAGCTTATAATGAATTTATAGAAAGAAATCCAGATTATCAAAAGAATTATTATTTAAAAAATAAAATTATTAAAAATCATAATTAAAAATTTATTTAATAAAATGGTCAGTAAAAAAAAACAAAACATTTAAAGATCTTATTACTGAAACTGATATTTATGATATAGAAGAAGATGACATAGATAAATATATAAAATTATTAAAAAATAAAATAGTTATTAATCATTTTCCTGTAAAAATAAAAGTGATAATAACAAGTGAATTTTCAACACCTATGTCATTTGATATAATAGAAAGTCATTATTCTCATCCTATTGAATATATCATAACACAAAATAATATATCTAAATTCTATCAAACTTTAATGCATAAATTTAAAGCTTGGTTAGATGAATTTCAAGAAAAAAAATCTGGTTTTGTTTTTAGAAATATTAAAAGTGTAAAAGTAAAACAATATAAATATGATTATCTTAATGCTTCGTCTTATATTCCTCTTCAATTTAAATCATAAAATATTATTAATGTTCAAAATAAAAATGATAACAAATGTATTAGCAAAGTTATATTCAGCTAATAAAGACAAACAAAGAGTATCTAAATATAAAGAATATGAAAATAAAATTAACATGAAAGGAATTGAATATCCTGTAGCAATAAAAGATATCCCAAAAGTAGAGAAACAGAATAATTTAAGTATAAATGTATTTGAGTTAAAGGACCAAAAAAAATAAAGAATCTTTAAATCCGTTATGTAAATCAAACTTAGAAAGTGAAAATGTAATTGATCTTTTATACATTAGGAGTAATGAAAATGCTCATTATTATTTAATTAAAGATTTAGATAGTTTTATGTGTGATAAAAATAATCATAAATTACTTATATGTAGAAATTGTATGAAAGGGGTTCAAAGAGAAGAAACACTAATATTGCATAAAGAAACATGTTATAATCACGGATGTTGTAGAGCTCTATTACCTAAATCAGGAAAAAATATTCTTCAATTTGAAAATCATCATTTTAAAAATGAATTACCATTTGTTATCTATTCTGATTTTGAATCAAATAATATTCCAATATCTACGACTAAACCAAATCCAAATGAATCATATACAAATCCAATACTAAAACAAAAACTAAATAGTTATGGTATTTATGTTCATTCTAATTATCCAGAAATATTAAAATCATAATAATTTTCTTATGTTGGTAATGACCTAGCAGAAAAATATGTAGAAAAAGTAATAAAAATATTTTAAAAAATAAATTATAATATTTACCTTAATGAGAAGAAAGAACCAATATTAAATAAGGATGAAGAGGAAAAATTTCAAGAAGCTACTAAATGTTATATTTGTGTAAAAGAATTTGAAGAAAATAAAAATAAAATAAGAGAACATAATCTTCTTTCAGGTGAATATAGAGGAGCGTCTTGTCAGTCGTGTAACACAAAAGAAGGTAAAGCAACGAAATTAATACCTGTATTTTTTCATAACGGATCAAATTACGACTTCCATTTTATTATTGAAGAACTTATGAAATATAAAGATGAATATAATAATGTAGAACCTCTTTCTAAAAATTCAGAAGAATACATTTCTATAGATTATGGATCAAGTTATAAAAAATTTAGATTCCTAGATTCATATAGATTTTTTGATAAAAGTTTAGAAGACTTTGTAAAATCAATGAAAGAATTTCCTATTTTAGAAAAAGAATTTAAAGGTAATACAAATCTTTTAAAACAAAAAGGATATTATCCATATGAATATATTGATTCTATAGAAAAATTTAAAGATAAAAAACTTCCAGATATTAAAGAATTTTATTCAAATTTAAAACAAAAAACAATTTCAGAAGAAGAGTATAAACATGCACAAAAAGTTTGGGAACCTTATAATTGTAAAACTTTATTAGATTATCATAATTTATATCTTAAAACAGATGTTCTTCTCTTAGCAAATGCTTTTGAAAAATTTAGAAAATTCTTTTTAGAACATCATAAAATAGATCCATGTTATTGTTATTCTGCTCCTGGTTTAACATGGCAATGTGGTTTAAGACATACAAAAATAAAACTAGAATTATTAACTGATTATGATATGTTATTAATGTTTGAAAAAGGTATAAGAGGAGGATTTTCTGGTGTTTTAGGACCAAGATATGTAAAAGCATTTAATAAATATACAAATAACTATGATAATGGAAATAGAATAATAGATAAAAATGAAATGAAAGAATGTTTAGAAATATTAAAAAATGGTGGAAACTTAGACAATTTCTTATTAGAAAAATATTTATTATATCTTGATGCTAATAATTTATATGGTTTGGCAATGTCACAAAAATTACCAACAAAAGATTTTAAATGGGAAAATGATCCTGATTACTATAAAAATATTCCAAAAGGAAAAGGTTGTATAATTGAATGTGACTTAGAATTTACAAACAAATGTAAAAAGAAAACATATAAATATCCTTTAGCACCAGAAAAAATGAAAATAGATAAAGAAGATTTATCTCCTTATCAATTAAAATTATTAAAAAATAAACCATTAGGTAAAGAAGAAAAACTATTCTTAACATTATATGATAAAAAGAAATAAATTATTCATCATTCTTTTTTAAAAGACTATATTAAACTTGGTATGAAAGTAAAAAAAGTATATAAAACTATTTCTTTTAAAGAATCAAATTGGTTAGCAAAGTATATTAATTTTAATACTGAGCAAAGAACTAAATCAAAATTTACTTTTGAAAGTAATCTATGGAAACTTATGAATAATAGTTTTTACGGAAAAACATTAGAAAATATCAGAGGAAGAAGTAAGATTGAATTACTTACTGATAAGAAAGAAGTAAAAAAATATATAAACAAACCAAATTTTAAAGACTCAATAATATTTAATGATAACTTTGTTGCAATTGAATATAATGTTACTTCTGTTAAATCTAATAAACCTATTTATTTAGGACAGGCTATATTAGATTACTCAAAACAATTAATGTATAATGTTTATTATAATGTTGTTAATAAATTATGGGAAAAGAACGAATTAGTTGCTTCAGATTCAGTTTTAGGTGATACACCTTTAATACTAAGGTATAAAAATAAAATATTTATAGGAAAAATAGAAGATATTGCTGATAAATATGAATATTCAAATGGTAAATTTCATTGTTAACCAGACATTATTGAAGTTTGGACAAGTAAAGGATTCTCTAAAATAAAAACTCTAATCAGACATGAAACAGATAAAGAAATGTTTAGAGTTGTTACACCATTAGGATTTGTTGATGTGACAGAGGATCATTCTTAGATTAAAGATAATAATGAAATTATTAAACCTAAAGATTTATCATTAAATACTAATCTTTTATTTAATGATAATTATAAAGAAAATTTAAATCCTCCATTAAAGAAAGAATTCTTAAAATTATAACCATCAACTTTAGAAGAAAAAAGAGCTTTTATAGAAGGGTTTTTTCTTGCAGATGGAAGTAGTGGAATTTATAAAAATAAACGTGGAGGAATACAATATTCTTGGAATTTAAATAATCAAGATTTAAATCTTTTAAATAAATGTTTAGAATACTGTAAAGAATTATATCCAACCGATTTTAAAATAATAGATTGTATGAAATCAGCCAAGGTATATAAAATTGTTCCAAAGGGAAGTATTAAAGTAATGGCTGAACAATTTGAAAGATTTTATACTGATAAAAAAGAGAAATATATTCCATATAAAATTCTTAATAAAGACCATAATTATAAATTATTCTTTTTTAGAGGATTTTATCAAGGAGATGGTTATAGAAAGGGAAAGGATTGTGATTTTCGCTTTTCACAAAAATCTAAAATTACATTTTCATGTTTACATTATCTTATAACATCTCTAGGATATAATACTAATATAATTACAAGTAGAACTAAACCAAATATATTTTTTTTTAAATATAACAAAAAAAGAACATGTTGCTAATGTAAAAAATATAATATCATTAGAGAAAGAAAAAAGAACTGTTTATGATTTATCTACAGAAACTGAAGATTTTAATACCGATTCAATATTCTTAAGTATTAAAACTAAAGATATTTATGAAGATATGAAAGAAATAATAGATGAATTAGATACTTCAAATTATCCTAAAGATCACCCTTTATATTCAGAAAAAATAAAAAAATGAAAAAGTAATTGGTAAATTTAAAGATGAACTGGGTTCAAAAATTATGAATGAAATAGTTTTTTTAAGAAGTAAAGCTTATTCTTATACATTAACAGATTTAGCGAGCGAAGCGAGTGATAACACTTTAAGTGAAGAAAAAAAATTAAAAGGAATCGGAAAAAAAACTATAGAGAAAGATATTAAATTTGATGATTATAAAGATTGTTTATTTAATAATAATAATAAACCTAAAATGAATAAAATGTATACATTAAACTCAAAAAAACATGAAATGTATGTTAATGAAATAAATAAAATAAGTATGAATCCATTTGATGATAAGATATATATCTTAGATAATGGAATAGATACACAACCTTATAGTATTTAATCTTTACATTTTATTTAATTTCCAAGCAACAAAACCAGTCAATGCCATACCACCAACAACAAATACAATTTCCTTTTTTTTTTGTTCTTCTGATGGTGTATAAAAATCACTTAATTCTGGTTTAAGATCTAGCGAGCGAAGCGAACGGTTCTCTAAAACTGAATTTGAGGGTGAATCCAATTGTTTATCAGTAACATTATAATATTCTTTCATAGCTTGATCAACATCATCATAAGTTTGAACGGCATGATTTTCTCTTTTTAATTGTTTATTAATATAATCTAATCTTTGAATTCTTCTTTTATTCCATTTTTCTGTTTCTTCTTCTAATTTTTCTATAGCTTTATCATGTCTTATTTTTCTTCCATTGCATCACTACCCATATGTGAAAATAAATAATTACTACCAGAAAATGCAAAAGCGTTTGTTATTGCCCCTCCTAACATCATTGCTAAGGCACTTGCCATTTTTGAGAAAATGAAATTTGTTTATTATTTCATAATGTCAGCAGGTATAATACCCTGCTTAATCAACATATCTTTTGTTGCCATTGCAAGCAGTATATCAATGGATAACATAAAAATATCATTCGACATAAGTTGTCGAAATGCGCATATGCAGAATCAAAATTCACAGTAACTTCGGTATTAAGTTATTTGTTACCACTGGGTCGATGCCTCTGCTGGTGGACTGTAAGTCCCCGAGGGTATTCACCAGCCCAGTAGTCAGTATTTCGGTGCTGACCCGAAAGCCGATTCTTTTTGGAACCTTGCAATATCTATTTTTTTGTAAATTTTGTTGAAACTAAGGAGTATCTCCCTCATGCAAAGCTCTGTCCTTAGCTGATTTTGGCTTTCTATTTAGATCATATTTGGTAATTTGTTCTCTATCAGTTTTGAAACATATTTGGCTTTATGGTCTTCCAAACATTTAGATTTTATCTGCACTGAAGAGACATAAGTTGTCGAAATGCGCATATGCAGAATCAAAATTCACAGTAACTTCGGTATTAAGTTATTTCATGCTAAAATCTACTTTGGGTGCTGACCTTCTAAATACTTTTTTACCTATTTCTGAATATCCAACTGTTAACAATGTTTCCACTCCAGCATGATATAACATATTTGCTATTTGTTTTCCGTCTTTTGGTGTTGCCATTTTTATATATTAATTTTTTTTATTTTTTAATTTTTTAATTCTTCCGTTTCTTTTTCAAGTTTATCATGTTTTATTTTTTCTTCCGTTTCTTTTTTTAATTCTTCTTTTATTTCTTTTTTATATGATTCACATAATTTTAAAAAATTATTTATAATTCCTAAATATAACGCTGAAAAAATTAAAACGTCTATAATTTTTTCTATTTTTTCCATTTGAAAAAAAAATAAAATTATTTAAATTTAAAAGGATCAATTTCTTTTTGTTTTTCTGGTTTTTCAATTGGTTTTTCTTTACCTAACATGATTTCTCTAACTATTTTTTCTGGTTTATTACTTTGTTTATAAAAAAACAACCCCAATCCACCTACTACCCCAATTGATCCCAAACATAGTGGTAATTTGTTCCAATTTTGATTGTTTGTTGGACATTGATGATAAAAAGAATCCTTAGTTTCTCTATCTTTTGTTATTTGAGGTGGACCAGCTTGTTTTAATTCTATGTTTTCTTTTTTTTTTATTTTTCTGCTTCTTTTCTTTTTATTTCATTTTTTAGCTTTCTTGCTTCTACACCTTTCTTACCAGCGGCTACTCGTTTTGGATTTTTTTGTTGAGGTTTTTTAGATTCTTTTATTTCTTCTTTGTTTTCTTTTTTGTTTTCTTCTTTATTTTCATTTTCACTCGTCATTTTTTATGTCATTATTTTCATCTTTTTTTTTGGAAATCAATATGTCTTGCTGTCGCCAAAATTGCGGTAAAGGGGGCAAGATACATTCCATATCTATAATACAGTTCACAACATACATTAGTTAAAGCGTGATTGATAAATGGATCTTCCCCTAAATCTTGCATTAAATTTGGTGAATTAACAACACTTTGACACACCCATAACATATAAATTAATAAAAGAGTTTCCTAATGTCTTAGTCATACTAGCTCCTAATCTTGCTTCATATTTACAATATAATTTATGTATTTGTTCTGGTGTCATTGTATCAATTTCTGACAATTGTAATTCTTTACCCAGATATTGTTTACTACCCCCACCAGCAACAACGGCTGATAATCTTTCACGT
The DNA here is from genome assembly GCA_002080025.1 of Modiolus philippinarum. Classification (NCBI taxonomy): domain Eukaryota; kingdom Metazoa; phylum Mollusca; class Bivalvia; order Mytilida; family Modiolidae; genus Modiolus; species Modiolus philippinarum. The sequence continues at coordinate 142,564 of MJUU01061424.1, forward strand.
TTTTTTTCTGAAAGGAAACTGCTCACTTCGTTCGAATCAAAATCTATGTTTTCAATATTATCATCTCTTAAAAATTCTTCAGTGCTCATTTTATATATTTTATTTTTAAGTTTAAAAAAACTAAATACAACATATCCAACTAATGATAATACTGCAGTGTCTGTTATAATTGTTAGTATTACTAATAGCATTGCTTTTTATTGCTATTTTTTTTTGCTTTATAACTTCAGCATTTCTTAAGCATTTCTTAAACATTACTTAAGCATTATTTAAAGCAATTCTTAAGCATTAGTTTTTTTCTTATTTTGGAAATACTAAATCATGAGCATGATATTCATTTTTTTTATTATTTTTACATTTTTTCAAACCGAGTGGTCTTACATAAACAGGAGTATTTTCGTTTTCTATTTTTTCAGCGAGGTGAGAAGGACACCAAACTTCACCATTATTTTCGACAGATAAAATTACACTCTTACCAAAACTTGTATTAACATATTTATAATCAGTAATTTTGTAAATTTTATCAATTTCTAAGTCGGTCCATTTTTGTGTATTGTGATCTTTTTGTTTTTTTTAAAAATCTATCAAATTCTTCTCTCTTCATTTTTAATAAATGAAATTTAATTAACTCTAATCAATTACCCAATAACCAGTAGGTTGATCTGTTTTTAATATTAATTTACGATGTTAATTTTTTTTCAGTTCTTCCTTTATTTTTTGTCTTTCTTCCAATGTAGGAATAACATCATTTCCTCTTAAACATTTATCAAAACTATCTCTATCTTTTGTGTAGAACATACATAACCACTTTGTTTGTTCTCTCAAGTCTTTTAAAACAGAGTTATATCTCTGTGAAATTACCCATACTGATTGTTCAGCGTGTCTTCCTGAAAATGCAAGTTCATACAGCATATCCCTTTTTTTGTTAATTCTTTTGTTGCACTACAATCATCTATAATATATAATGTTGGATGACCAGCATATTTCTTAAAAAATATTCTTAATAATTCTTGTAGTTTTTCTTCTCCGTTATTAAGAATAGGATTAAGAATTATCAAATTTTTCGCTTTTGGATTTATAATATCTCCAATCCATTTACGATTTTTATACGCCTTATTCCATTGAATAGTTGGACAAAGTATAAAAATATAATTAAACACTTGAAGATATTCTGTTTCTAACAAATCAAGAACAAATTCTGTTTTTCCACAGCCTGTCTGACCACAAATAATAGCGCAATGAGGATATTTTGGTAATTCCATTTTTAATAAATAAAATAAAAAAATTAAAGGTTCGTACTTAATAATTTACTTCTTTAAATCTTCCATCTTCAAAATTAATTTGTGCATCTTGTATAACATAAATATAAATATTTATCGGTTTATCAGCTCCTGCTGTTTTTTTTTAATTTGAATTGTAATACCTTGAGAGGCATTTTCGATTCTTCTACCTGAACCGTGTAGTAAATTATAATCTATTGAACGTAAATCTAACCATAAAGCGTAATTAGTTGTTAAGTATTTTTCTATTGTTGTATCAGATAAACATCCATCTTTAAAAACTGTGTCTGTTATTTTATTTCTTTTTGAAGTAAGAGCAAAGAATTTATTTATTTCATCCCAATGTTGACACGCTTCCATTCCAATACTGTATAGCTGATTTGGAGTACCTTCTATTATCATTCCTACGTTTGTTATTTCAGGATTATAATAAGTTTCGGTGCTTGTTCTTTCTGGGTCTTCGAATAACATTAAAATACCTTTCATACTTCTAGCTGGGGCGTTTATATTAATGTTCCAGCTTGTATCAGATTTATTTTTGGTTATTCTTTGTTCTCTTAATATTTTGTCATATAAGATAACCATTTTACCGTCAATTTGCTGTCTTATTTGACTTGCTAATTCAGGGCTAAAAACCTTATCAAATTCTAAACAAATATTTGTAATTTTATATTTTGCATCTGCATCTGTTGAACGAATAACTTTGTTGTAGTCGTTAAATGTAAGTTCATATTCAAGTCTATCCCCAAGATCAGCTTGATAAAAAGGCATGTGAGTTTCTAATATTTCAAAATCTAATGGAATGCAAAATCTGTTTTTGAATGCATCTGCTATGGCTTGATCTCCTACATTTTCTGTTTTATCTCCTGCCCCAATTCTATGTTTTAACATATTTTCTGTACCAATTCCTTGATATACCATATTTACACGTTCAGTTGTAGTTTTCCACAAATCTACATAACAATGATAAATATCACTATCTTCTATTGACATAACTTCACGCCCACTTATACGAATAGTTGTTTTTTTAACTATTGCTCTTCCAATATTTTGGTAAATAGTTGAATTTGCATCTTTAGATTCAATTTCTATTTCAAAAGTTAATCTAGTTGTTCCAGGAATAATAACATCATAATTACTTAGATTAGGAAATATAACTAATAAACGTTGATTTTTGTTAATAGTTGAAGGATTATTAGTTATTACAACATTTTGACGAATTCCTTTTACAGCATGAGGTTCTCTTAATTTTCTATAAGGATTTAATTTTTCTCCGTAAGCCTCCATTTTCAAGGATTAAAATGAGTTCATAAAAATAATTCAATTACCGCTGATACTAGAGTATTGATACATAAAGGACTATCACTCTTACTCATAAAACTTATTCTATCTCCAGCCTTAACATATAAAGGTTTTTCAAAGTTTTTATATTTATGATATTCATAAACAGAATCATCCAATTCTATTCCATCATGAGTTAATTTATCATTAAAACTCACCATGACAGTTAAACCATCTTTTCCTGTTTTTAGACTTATTAAACTAAGACCTAATATTTGACCTGGATAGTTCATTACAAATTCGCTTCCACCAGTACCAAAATTAAATATTTGATTAAATTTCAATGAGCCATTAATACCAGCGAATATACATATTGTGTTTCTGTCTGGCATATTTATAATTTTGTCAAATAATAAATTATTATTAATTTTCATTACTTTAAGCTCGTTCCTCATTTTTAATATTTCCGATGCATCTACGTGCTTTTTTTTAACTCCAAATATACTCATTTTTAATAGTTAAATTTTTAGCTAAGCGGTACCCTTAGATAACTTCTAAAACACAATTAATTGGTAAATTATTAATTATTTTTTTTTATTATCCTCATCTCTAATTTCAATTCTGTTATTACAGTTGGTTGAACGCTCAACGTTACATTTTTTGCGTGTGCATTCCGTGTTTCGTTCGTTCCGCTCGCGTTTTCCGTTTTAAACAAATCAAATCGTGTGTTGCGTGTGCCATTCATACACGTTTTACACGAAACAAACGATTCAATTCGTTCCGTTTGTGTACGCAAGCTCAGAACAGATCATATCGTGCAGAGCCTGTATATCGTGTGGAGCGTGTATTTCGTTTGAAGCCTGAACCTGAAATGCGTTTCACAAAAATAAAATCCTATAAATAATTATTTCACAGTGACGTAAATGTCAACAACAATGGCTTGCAGTTGGTAAGGTTATCGTAATCAAATCTGCTGATGCAGGCAGTTTTAAACAACATTCATGATATAAAAACAACACGTTAGTCATTCGAACTGATTCTGAAATGGTATAAACAATATTTATTGCGCATTGAGTATGTCGAGAAA
>MJUU01061427.1:10911-37312 GCA_002080025.1 Modiolus philippinarum
AAATTTCCTGCAAGTCTCAAAGACCACTTATTTTTTGGCATTTTACCTAGCAACCATACTTTTAGAATTTGTTTTGATTAGGACAGATATTTTTACCGATTAAATTTCAAAATATTTGATTCAAATTTGGTTGATTTCCTGCAAGTATCAATGAAACAATTATTTTTTGAGATCCTACATAGCAACCATACTTTTAGAATTTTGTTTTAAATCAGGACAAACATTTTTACCAAGTGGATCAGGTCACACATTGTCCCTAATTTGATTTCTCATATATACACTTGGCCATAAGTTAAGGACCATCCGATTTGATAGTTTATTTCAAAGTCATATTTTTGAATTTTAATTTTGCGCTTTCACATGTTTGGTGTACTAAGCATAATGCATTGATATGATGTCTTAGTTCTTGAAAGAAGGCGAATAACACTGTAAATATGCGTAATGAAAAAACGTTACTTCAAAGTTGGATTACCCTTGTTTCCCTAGGTTATCACAAAGAGTGAAAATGAAATCCTTGTTCGGATCAATGGCTATTTTGACGTTGAAATCAGACAAAATGTGTCCTTATTGATTAATTTTCTTTAACATCTGTGCAGTTTTGTTATTGGAAGTTTGCCAAATTTATGAAATGTTATGGCTTAATTATTGAAGTACATTTCATCAAAAATCCATGAAAACTTTATTTGAAGTGTTTAAAAGATGTCCTGACAGCAAATTCTGCGCATTTTATCGTTATTAAAGGTAATTGCTTCCAAATTTCATTAATTTTTACAGTGTTGATGGGAAAATATTGATAAATGAAAATTGTCATTTTTGGTAAAAATTTGAAAAAGTCGCATTTCCGTTTTGTTCGATTTTCAAAATACCAATTTGTTATGGTAATCTATGCCTATATGAACAAAACAACATTTCGATCCAATTTTATGCAACACCAAATGTCAGAACTGACGTCAATTGCATTAAAGAAATTTTATACCAAAAAATGCAATTTTGTAGACAAAAAAATTGTGTCATTGTGGGGTCCGTAGACTAGATAAATTCAAAAATTCGTATGAATAAGATTACTTTTAGGAAGTACAATGCAACAACAGCCTAGAGTACCATGAAGTCCTAATCTTGCCATTACTTGACCATTTCTTCATGAATAACGCTTCAAAACTGTATTAAAACAGATTATCTCCCCTACATGAAATGATGACGCATCCAAAGGTTCAAAAATACTGTTTTCTTCTTGTATGTGTGTTTATTTCGACAATATGAAATTTTCATTTTCTGATAGCGAGATTTTCCTCAAGAAATCGTACCTTTCAGTGAAACTTGTTTCCTTGTATCCAACACCAATTTTATACCCCATTTTTCAAATAGCAATGGAATATGCATTTTTTGTGTGTGACTAGTGTACCTTTACGATTTGTTTCTTGTTATTTGAATAATTTCACCGCAAAGTAATTTTAAAACATTTCTTGAAAATTAAAATATTAAATTTCCTATTTAAAGTTCAGCTCAAATTGAAATATGGGTGGTCCTTAACTTATGGCCAAGTGTATATTTGATCGAAGTGTTGATATATTTCCTGAAAGACTCGCAGGCCACCTATTTTTATCCCCCCCCGCTTTAGCAGGCGGTATATAGTCACCATGGTGTCCGTTCGTTCATTCGTTCGTTCGTCCGTCCGTCCGTTCGTTCGTTCGTCCTTCTGTTCGTACGGCATAGGGTACCTACCTCCTAAACCACTTGATGAAATTCACTGAAACTTTCAGAGAATGTTTAGTACATATTGCCATTGAGCACAGCTATATGCAAATTTGATTAGATTTTGTTTCTGGAATTCAACGGGGGAGCGTGAGTATGATATTAGTGAGCTTTTCTCACATTTTTCTAGTTTTTTTTGTTTTGTTTTTTTGTTTTTTGTTTTTGGCATTGTACATTGACACCATAGACTAAAAATTTGTTTTCATTACAAACACATTTCACTATTCTATAATGTAAGTCTTTTTTATTATTACATTTATCTCTATTTTATTTTTTTTTCAACGTTCTGTCTAAAGCTGACTATTTCATCTAGTACTAATAACTTGTTTCTTTGGGGGCATAATTTACAGCTATCTGTAAATACAAATATTATAGTAACTTCTTACACAGGGGGATCTTACTCGATTTTTAAAAGCAGAAAAGATCACATTTTTGTACCATATTATTGTAGACCTTTATAATATGTATATCTTTGCACGTTCGTAGATACTTAAAATAGAACAACAGAAATCGATCTACCGCTTACTAGTAATTCATGTAAAATATAATTCTTTTTAAACATATTCTCTACCGTGTGTTTGTAGAGACTTTGTGTTATGTACATTTACTCCATATCCTTTCATTGTTTAATTATTATAAAACAGCCTTTCTCTAATTTCTATCCAGATTTCACATTTCCTGAACAGTGTGTAAACATTTGTTCTCCTCCTTTCAAACATTTGCAAAATTTATTTAACTCGATGTGAGAAATTTCATAATCAACTAGTTCTTGTTGTGGAAACTATATTCAAACTCTCGAAATATGAACATTTACATTATTAGCATATAAAATGCATGCGATATACTCAATAATAAATGATTTCATAATCAATGCAATAAAAAGCCTTTGCCAATATCATCATCATCTTCCAATGTAAACGTTGCCTTTCCTGTATAATAACCATGTCCAGAAACTTCGACAACAACGGCATTGTAACCACCAAACAGAACCTCTCTGACTGGTTTAGCTTTGAATTGTGCGCCAGTGGGACCTTCAAATGTTCTTGTCTGGCCGAGTTGTAACAAGTTTCTGCCAAACTGCTGAGCTATCCTTGCCGTAACACCTGATCCACAAGGTGACCGATCTACCTACACAAAAAGACACCCAAAATGTAAATCTTGTTGTATTTTAAATCAAACAAATGTGAACATAATTATCATCATTATTATGTATTTAATTTGACAGTCACGGTAACTTTCATTTCAATTGCTTAATTTCCACAGAATAATCCAGATTATACATTTTGACTACTCCTCTATCACGTGATCATTACAATTTTTCCCTCCCGTTACATAGTTTGTATACGTATGTTTAATTGCAAACTAAAGTATAATTCTTAGAATATTGGGCACTATAGGCCAAGTGTGAACAATAGATGCGACCCCGATAAAGAAATTATTACTGTAATAAAATCAATAATGTTTATTATAGTAATAATGATTTTTTCAACAATCGCATATATTGCTTGACTATAATAATGATCTTGTCGATTCGCACTTGACCAATAGTACTCTTATTTTGGAACAGTTTGTTTTAAATAAGTTTGAGACAGTTTACGTTTAAAGAAATATAATAAACCAGGATATCCATGAGTTCCCATCGATGCATCTTAACGTTTGTGCTTTATCTTTTATTTGTGTTATTATTGCACATTTCCCTTGTGGATTGTTGACTTTAAGTGTAATTTTTGGCCATGGTAGGTGTTTACTGTTATTTTTTGTGTTTTAATAGTCACGAGAGTATAACAAAAACTTTTCGAAGTTTACAAATTGTTTATTTTGACAAACCACTTCATAAGATTTCGATAACTAACTGGAGTCATCTTTAACAAGCAAAAGCGATATTTTTTGTGAATTTTTCAAACAAGTTTTGTTCATTGTATCTGTAATGTTTATTTGTCCATAGTTCGTTACAACAGTTCTTAGTTTTGAAGCATATAGATTAGGCATCCGCTAAAGTGCAATCACGCAAAAGCATTCATAATTCTAGAACTCGTTTTTCGAATTCGTAGTATCTATTTTATTTACTATCACGTTTCTACGGAAATACACTCTCTGGTCCTGTATATTATCCGATTTACAGTAATCTACCCCTTGCGTTTGTAAGTATTTCAATCTGGCATACCTGTCTGTCTGCAAACACACAACAATTAGCAGTTATATCTTCACTGTATCCGTTTTTGTCGTCTGTAACAATTGTACCAAAGAGATACGCCAGTTCACTATTGTACGGATGTACTAACTTCAGCTGTTTCCTTAAAATATCTAGTAGAAAAATATACTGATATAATCATACCTGTTGCTATCATTTTTTAACTTATGTACTTGTTGTTGTTATTTTTGTTTTGGACTTTCATTTTTATTCAGAACCCCATTTTAAGGAAACAGGACCTTAAAAGTGGGAATTTTCTTCCTCCATATTTTTCCTTAAGATCTAAATTTGCGATACATTGACTTTCTTGATAGAACTCGGTTGCTTACAAATAGGCTACTTAAGCAAGGGTATGTTGTTACACATAGCTTGAAATCATCACTACAGAAATTTTACGGTCGACATCACGATCTTATGAACCGCTTTCCCAGATGGCAACAGATCTTTTCCTTTACAGCTAAATTTTGTTTTTCCTCTAAAGAATTTGACTTGATGCTTACTACTGGTTCACTTGATCCCGCCCATGGTTTCATTGGGTCCTGTTGGTCATGTTTGTTTGTGTCTTCCTGTTTCTTTTCTGTCCCGTACTCATGTGGTATCCTTGTTTCTTGGATGTTTCTTATGTTGCCATTGTCCCTGGATCGTTCGGTTTTTATTTTTTTAATTTTTTTATTTTTTTTGACTGACGGTTCGGTTTACACTTACTTTGTAGAGATAAAACCGCGATGGGTTAAATAACTTTATTTGAACATTCCTCAATCTATCAAAGGATCACGTCCTCAAACAAAATCTTTATCTCGAAGCATTAAGTAAAGAAAAACAACTCTCATTGTCAGACTAGTTACCACTTGTAAATAAACCAATTTGTATAAAAAAAATGATAAGGAGATAAAGAGCGTCTGGCATGGAATTGTCGGTAGCACTGATCGCATTTTAAGCGGAATTAGGAGAGACATCAAATGTTCTTAATTCAGATCTAAATTTCCACAGCTTGTCGGATAAAGACGTGCATTCGTGTTTTCTATCATAACCTAATGCGTTCTACTTTTCAGGTGGCTGTTTTCTATCATAACCTAATGCGTTCTACTTTTCAGGCGGCAGGTATATTATGCTCAGATAAATACCCTAATTATCCCAGCACTTTTGAACGAAAGTTCGGGGATATTGTCGTTGGTCTCGTCCGTCCGTCCATCCGTCCGCCCGTCACAAATCCTCGCGACGCGAACTCCTCCTACATTTTTGGATTTAGGGTTACAATTTTGTTATAGAACTGTTGCATATATGATGCAGATGCGCAATAAGCTTTCGGATTTTTGATATTGGTCTTGGTTCAAACAAGAGGCCCCAAGATGTCCATTTTGACACATGTGGCATGCTGCGCGAACTCCTACATTTTTGGATTTAGGGTTTTTATTTTGATGTAGAATTGTTGCATATGGTCTGTAGAAACGCAATAAACTTTCGGATTTTTTTTTATATTTATCTTGATGCAAACAAAAGGCCCAAAGATGTCGATTTGGCAAAGACTGCAAAATGTGGATTGTGACACATATGGCATGCGACGCAAACTTAATTTTGTTGTGGAAGTTGTTGCGTATAGTCTGTAGATGCGCAATAAGCTTTCAGTTGATTCCGGTTCCAGCTTTGGTCAATTTCCTGAAAATGTCAAAGACTGATATTTTTGGTCATTTTGGCATGTAATCTTGTATTTGGGCAAGTATTTAGAAAAAATTAAAATTCTGAAAAAAATTCCAATTTTGGTAAATACCACTTTTTTTTTGGAATTCTACATAGCAACCATACTTTTAGCATTTGTTTTGATAAGGTCAGTCATTTTCACCGATCGGATTTCAAAAATATTTGATTCCAATTTTAGTAAATTTCCTGAAAGTCTCAAAGACCACTCATTTTTTTTTTGAATTCTGCCTAGCAACCATATTTTTAACTTTTGTTTTGATATAAAGGTCAACATTTTCACCAATTAGATTTCAAAAATATTTGATTCCAATTTGGCTAAATTTCCTGAAAGTCTCAAAGACCACATATTTTTTTTTTGGAATTCTACATAGCAACGATACTTTTAGCAATTGTTTTGATTAGGTCAATCATTTTCACCGATCGGATTTCAAAAATATTTTATTACAATTTTGGTAAATTTCCTGAAAGTCTCAAAGACCAGTTATTTATATATTTTTTTAAATTCTGCCTAGCAACCATATTTTTAACTTTTGTTTTGATAAGGTCAACATTTTCACCAATTGGATTTCTAAAATATTTGATTCCTAATTGGGTAAATTTCCAAAGTCTCAAAGACCACTTATTTTTCGAATTCTACCTAGCAACCATACTGTTAGGATTTGTTTCATTTATGGGAATCATTTTCACCAATTGGATTTCCAAAATAAATGATTCCAAACTTGGTAAATTTCCTGAAATTGTCAAAGACCACTTATTTTTTGGAATTATACACTGAAACCATAGTTCTAAAAATTTGTTAGAATTAAGAGAAACATTTTCACCCATTTGATAATTTTTAAAATCTTTCATTCCAATTTTGGTAAAGTCCTGAAAGTATCAAAGATTATTTATTTTTTGAAATTCTGCCTAACAACCATGTATTTTTAAATTCAAAAACGAGTTGAAATTCTTGTCGAACTGCGATAAAAGGTAAAACAAAATATATATACACATGTCAAAATATAAAGGATTAAAAAATAAGCAGACCGAGATCATCGACATTAATGTCTTCAAGGGGCCGTGGAAGAGAAACAAAAATGGCTGAGAAAGTGAAATGTTACGTCAAAAGTGGAATACAGGTAAAATAAAATTTGATGTTTATAGTTTAGAGTAATAGTTTATAGGTAAAATAAATTTGACGTTCATTGTTTAGAGAGTGGAGCCCAATAGTTGAAGAAATCCCCAAATGGGCACGAGCAGGAAAATTTAGCCCTCAACACGACACAAAAATTAATCATAAGAAAATATAGATATATCAAAAAAGTATTGAAATAACAAAATATAATGTAAAACAAAATAATAAATAAAATTGAAGATACCAGTCCAAGGGTAGTACATTAAACACTAGTTTTTATATTTATACCTTTGGGATTTTGGGTACCCAGAGTGAATATAATCTGTTGTTCTAACTGTTGTCGCTGTTGTCGTGAACTGTCGACCTGAGTAAGGACTATCACCCTCATGTATTCCATTGAATGTTGGCGAAACCTGAAATGGTTACCGACGGGTGTGTCTTTGTGAGCTGTTACGGATCGAAGATGCTCAGCAAAGCGATCACCCAGTCTGCGGCAAGTCTCACCAACATATATTTTGTGACACCGTCTACATACTATGGCATATATCACATTCTTGGTTATACAAGTATAACCAGAACTGATTTTGTATGAACCATCAGGACCCTTGATGAATTCCGTTTCCATAGTAAAGGGACAAGTTCGACAGATCTTGCGACCACAACGTCGTGTTCCCCTATATGACTTGTTGTTACTGGTCTGGTCGGTCCTGATTTTGCTGGACACTAAGTGATCTCTTAAACTTTTTCCTTTGCGATAGGCTGTAATTGGCAAAGATGAAATTCTGTACTAATATTTTCTGTATAGCGACATTGTGAGGATGGTAAGTTAGAACTAAAGGTATTCTTTCGCTGTTTTCTTTTTTCTTTTTTGTCATTGCCTTTCTGCGAGAAATTGTAGTAACAGAGTCAACAGCCCTGGAAATCACTTCCATTGGATATCCTCTCCTAATGAAGAATTCAGTCGTCAGAGCACACTGTGATTCGAAGTCCTTGTCATCACTGCAAATACGTCTGAGCCGCATGAATTGAGATTTAGGGATAGCGTCTTTGCAACTTGAAGGATGACAGGAAGAAAAATCCAAATAAGAGTGTGCATCGGTTGGTTTGTAAAAAAACTGATGTCGATAGTACGTTTTCATGAATCATACATTGAATGTCAAGAAAGAAGAGTTTAGATTCACTGATGTCGAAAGTGTACTTGATAGCTGGATGATAGGTCGACACAAAATGGATGAATGTTTCCAGTTCTTGTCGACTTTTGGAGGTAGCACCAAACACATCATCAATAAATCTTTTGTATAAATCCGGAAGTGGTCCAGTGAACTCTGAGAACATCTTTTTTTTTCCCAAAACCGACAAAAATGCAAGCCAAGCTGGGGCCCATTTTCGTTCCCATCGCAACTCCACCAATTTGAGAATAAAAAGTATCATTAAATTGAAACGTATTGAGAGTAAGGACTAATTCTGTGAGTCTGAGAATAATGTATGTGGACGCATACGGATTGGATTCCGTAAAGCCTGTTGTTCTTCTTGGCTCAAGTTAAGTTTTTTCAGGGGTTTAGTTTTAAAAGCTTGAATTTGACTGTTACATTTGGCAATATATTGATGAATGGTGGGATAAAGAGAGGCTTGAGGAGTGATTTTGGAATGTTTGGTTTGATACTTAGAGAAGATAGATGGTGGTTCTGATGGCGTATCATCAGATTCTTCGTCCTTACTGAAGAAGTATGCTTTAAGAAGTATGCGACCGAAGAATGCTTGGATGTCGGTATGGTTCGTAAATAAATCTGCCATAGGAGTAGTTGGAGTGAAATTAAGACCCTTGGCTAAAAGACTAACTTCAGAATCACTTAACTGAACGTTGTCAGGTATACATTTAACTAGGCGATGTTCATCAGGAGTGGTGATGGACTGGTTGTTGGTATCCATGATGTTATTAGTGTTGGACTGGATAGATATAGATGAGTCGGGGATTAAAAAATTAAATTTCTTGGATTTCATTTCGTTCAAGTACTGGTATACGTCATCATTAAGTTTTTTGATGAATGTCACTATATTGGAAGCCAAAATCGGATGACATGAATGAAATAGTGCTTTCTTGTGGAATTCATTATTGGATTTGAAGATATAGAGTTTAGTTTGGAACGCCTCGATGTTGATACGCAGAAGGGTTAACGAATACCCTTTGGAAGCTCTGGCAAGTTTAAAAGAACAGTTTTCAATTTCCCGGATAGCATCTGATGGATTGTATTTATGAATAAATCTATTGGGAATTACTTTGTTGCGTAAACAAGTTCTCATGAATTGTACGTGACTGTCATATCTAGTGCTGCTGATGACACTCTTGTACAGACCAAAGGCTGGTTTCTGAACAATATCAGGAAAGACAGAAATAAATTTAGTGAATTTGGAGAAAGATTTTGCGAAGAAAGATTTTGAAGAGGGCATGGTCACAGCGGTTAATGTAAACAAAATAAAATAAATTGTGCTGTGCGGCAGTTCGTGTAAGCATAAATAAACAAACGAGTTAAAATTCTTGTCGAACTACGATAAAAGGTAAAACAAAAAAATATATACACATGTCAAAATATAAAAGATTAAAAAACAAGCAGACCGAGGTAGGGATTGGCCAAGATCATTGCCCGCTGACAACACGAGAGAAAACAACAGCACTATCCGCTCCTTTATATCCCAGTCTATTGAAACAGAAAACTTATCTTCGGAGGCAAGTTGTCTGACTACCATAGACCCAAGAACATCTCGTTTTTATATGCATCCGAAGATCCGTAAGGTGTCTAACCACGGGAGGCCCATTGTCTCCGCCTGTTCTTGTCCGACTGAGAAAATATCTTGCTTTTTGCATGAAATCTTCATGCCCATAGTGGAAAATTTGCCTTCGTACATTAAAGATGCGAACCATGAACTATCTTTGTTTGAGGATTTCAGTTTTCAGGGCAACAATAGACTAATATTCACTATGGATATAACCGCTCTTTAGACCAGCATTCCTAACAATGACGCACTTCTAGCGGTCAAGCATTTTCTCAATAGAAAACCCAAATCCGTATGCGTCCACAGATATTTTTCTCAGACTCACAGAATTAGTCCTTACTCTCAATACGTTTCAGTTTAATGATACTTTTTATTTTCAAATTGGTGGAGTTGCGATGGGAACGAAAATGGGCCCAGCTTGGCTTGCATTTTTGTCGGTTTTTGGAAAAAAAAAGATGTTCTCAGAGTTCACTGGACCACTTCCGGATTCATACAAAAGATTTATTGATGATGTAATTGGTGCGACCTCCAAAAGTCGACAAGAACTGGAGACATTCATCCATTTTGTGTCGACCTATCATCCAGCTATCAAGTACACTTTCGACATCAGTGAATCTAAACTCTTCTTTCTTGACATTCAATGTATGATTCATGAAAACGTACTATCGACATCAGTTTTTTTACTAACCAACTGATGCACACTCTTATTTGGATTATTCTTCCTGTCATCCTTCAAGTTGCAAAGACGCTATCCATAAATCTCAATTCATGCGGCTCAGACGTATTTGCAGTGATGACAAGGACTTCGAATCACAGTGTGCTCTGATGACTGAATTCTTCATTAGGAGAGAATATCCAATGGAAGTGATTTCCAGGGCTGTTGACTCTGTTACTACAATTTCTCGCAGAAAGGCAATGACAAAAAAGAAAAAAGAAAACAGCGAAAGAATGCCTTTAGTTCTAACTTACCATCCTCACAAATTCGCTATACAGAAAATATTAGTACAGAATTTCATCTTTGCCAATTACAGCCTATCGCAAAGGAAAAAGTTTAAGAGATCACTTAGTGTCCAGCAAAATCAGGACCGACCAGACCAGTAACAACAAGTCATATAGGGGAACACGACGTTGTGGTCGCAAGATCTTTCGAACTTGTCCCTTTACTTGGAAACGGAATTCATCAAGGGTCCTGATGGTTCTTACAAAATCAGTTCTGGTTATACTTGTATAACCAAGAATGTTATATATGCCATAGTATGTAGACGGTGTCACAAAATATATGTTGGTGAGACTTGCCGCAGACTGGGTGATCGCTTTGCTGAGCATCTTCGATCCGTAACAACTCACAAAGATACACCCATCGGTAACCATTTCAGGTTTCGCCAACATTCCATGGAAGACATGAGGGTGATAGTCCTTACTCAGGTTGACAGTTCACGACAACAGCGACAACAGTTAGAACAACAGATTATATTCACTCTGGGTACCCAAAAACCCCAAAGGTATAAATATAAAAACTAGTGTTTAATGTACTATCCTTGGACTGGTCTCTTCAATTTTATTTATTATTTATTTTTACATTATATTAGTTATTTCAATACTTTTTTGATATATATATTTTCTTATGTTTAATTTTTGTTTCGTGTTGAGGGCTAAATTTTCCTGCTCGTACCCATTTGGGGATTTCTTCAAGTATTGGGCTCCACTCTCTAAACAATGAACGTCAAATTTATTTTACCTATAAACTATTACTCTAAACTATGAACATCAAATTTATTTTACCTGTATTCCACTTTTGACGTAACATTTCACTTTCTCGGCCATTTTTGTTTCTCTTCCACGGCCCCTTGAAGACATTAATGTCGATGATCTTGGCCAATCCCTACCTCGGTCTGCTTGTTTTTTAATCTTTTATATTTTGACATGTGTATATATTTTTTGTTTTACCTTTTATCGCAGTTCGACAAGAATTTTAACTCGTTTGTTTATTTATGCTTACACGAACTGCCGCACGGCACTCTTTATTTCATTTTTAAATTCCTTTTAGCAAAAATATTGACCATCAACAATTTGATTTAAAAATGTTAAAAATTATGCTCAGGGTCTATAACTGTTTTCTGTGTCATACGGGGATCACTGCCGTTCCCGGCAGTAAGTTATAATTTATCTAACTTGTTCCTTAATATGGGAAAGCAAGCATCACATAACAATTAATCGATTAACCATAACACCAAATCAAATAATGAAGTTAGTTAATAGCCCTTAAAAGATAGGTCAATTTGATATTACCGAAATTCAGTAAATAAACCAGACGAAAGTATCATAGTATATCTGCGGCCATTTTCTCTGAAGCGAGATAAAAATTTGCATTTTATGAAACTGAAGACATGTTATGATCATTTCTTCTGTTATTCAAGACACTTTAAGACAAGTTTGATCGTTTCCTTCGTTATTCAAGACACTTTAATTCTTTCAAATGCCTTGAACTATTCCATTCAACGGCGTTTTTTTTCTGTCCTACATGTACCACAAATTATTTACGTCCGAATTATTTACCTTGGATTTATATTTATATTTATTCATATGTCATTTACTTGACTTTCACTTTTTGTTATGTTTCACCTAAATATTAAATGAAGTTTTGAGATAAGTTTAATGTAGAAAAAGAATTCCCGGTCTAAGGAACGAACCTATGCTACCTTTCTGTAAACTACGAGTGGTAATTTACCAATTGATGTAAAAGATATATTTCAAAGCGACAACAGACTGATAACTATACTAAGGTAATATCTATAATTCAATCCAATTGGTTTTTATATACTATATGTAAGCAAATATCTGACAAAAGAGGAATATAAAAGAAAACGTTTTCGTATGCAGAACAAACATACATTTTTTAGCCAATATTAGTATATGTTGCCTTGATGAATTAACAAGGTTAAATTTGAATTGCGGGATGACAGTATATTTGTATGACATATATATATATATATATTCTTTTATTTTTACTGTCTTGAATTGCCTTGAAGACCGTCAAAATAAGAAAATACAAATTATATATGTTATAAAATAAATACTGACATACCGCAATTAAAATGGAACTTTCTACTCGTGTTTTTTTAAGGCTACATATATTAATCAGTTAATAATTAACTAACTAACTAAATAACTGACTAACACCGACTGTGACAAAACCGGACCTTTCACTGGCAGTGTGACGGGTGCCACGCGTGGAGCAGATCATGCTTACCCTTCCGGAGCACCTGATGATACCTCAGTTTTTATAGGGGTTCNTCTGTTAAAAGCGTTTAAAAATTGTGATTTTGCTACCACGGGGATACGGTCTCATATCCCCTGTCAAGGTAACCAATCAAATTGCAGGATTTACCTAGATATTTCACTTCAGCAGAATATATATATATATTCTTTTATTTTTACTGTCTTTAATTGCCTTGAAGACCGTCAAAATAAGAAAATACAAAATATATATGTTATAAAATAAATACGGACATACCGCAATTAAAATGGAACTTTCTACTCGTGTTTTTATAAGGCTACATATATCACATATGGAAAATGTTCTTTTATATATATCTTGTGTCAGGTATTAGCTTACTTTTATGATATAAATACCGAAGTTTCCTGAGTTAACAATCTGTTATCACTTTACATTTATTCGTCAACAAGTGATTTTATCATAATAATAATAAGTCATTTGATCACCTTGTTGCATAAGATAGATCCTTGGACCGGGATTTTTTTTTATATGAAGAAATAATTGAATTTGAGTCCTTCGTAACAAAAGGGATGATTAAGGTGTCCGAGAGAACAGCGCGATGGCATTTTACCACCTCTTTTCTTACGATGCACTTTAATTAGATTAGTTACTTTGAAACATACCTTAGCTTTTTACGTAAGAATAAACATGCCATGGACCCTTCACCTCATAATGGGAATTTCAAAATTCTAATGATCTTGAAAAATAAGTGAGATCCGAACCGTCAGTCTAAAAAAGAATACTCCAAAGGTAATGGCAACATCCGAAACACCCAGATACAAAGACATCACATAAGTACGACACAGAAAAGAAAAATGGAGACATACATACAAATGAGCAACAAAGATAATTTAAAACCACGGGTAAGATCAGGTGCACTGGTAAAGCAAGTATCTCCTGCTTCTCATAGAACACCCGACGGGTTGAACATGTCAACTCCGGTAGTAAAGTCAAATCCAGTACAGGAAAAACATTCCTAAGCTGTTAAGGGAAAGATCTGTTGTCATCTGGGAAACAGATATCCCGTAGCTGTCCACAATATCATGATGTCCACCGTAAAACTTCTGTAGTGATGATTTCAAGTTATGAGCGACATACCCTTGTTAAAGTAGCCTGTTCGTTAGCACAGCGCTCTATCAAAGAAGTCACCTATCGACTACAGGCCATTGAGTAGCGAATGATTCGGTAAATGTTAATGGTGAATGAAAGGATATGGAGTAAATGCACATGAGACAAAGTCTCCACAAATACATGGTAAAAAAACCAAACAGAAAGGATATGGAGTAAATGCACATCAGACAAAGTCTTTACAAATACATGGTAAAAAACAAGTAAAGGAACAACGCTTTTATTGTTGCTCTTCATCTTGAAGTGACAGTGAGGCCTTCAACAATGAGCTTTGCTTATACCTCATAGTAAGTTCAAGACGACCCCTAGCACCGCTTTGAGCGGAACTATTCACTCATTGTCGAACTTTGTATGTTTGTGCTGTTGGAAAATTGCTACAAAGATAAGGGAAGTTGGCAATTTGAAATGTGAAGTCATCGTGTTTGTCATAGTCTCTAGTCTACCTTTGCTGTCACTTTCAATATTAAAGTCAAGGAATGAGGCAAATATTGAAATGTCTGTAGTATCCTGAATTTTGAACTCTTTTGGATGGATAAAATGAAGAAAATCCCCTAAGCAAGGATTGTTTAGTGACAAACTACCATCTATATAACGTAACCCGAAAATAGTAAATAAAAAAGCTCTAATAAAATTATATTTCGTTCTTGGATCACATTTTCAGACCAGTAATATACATGTTTGTTATTGGACAACCTTCTGATATAGCTGGTTGCTAAATTCTTCAACGGAAAAATACTGTTTTTGAATGGGTGTAGACTTTATTCCGTTGAAAAGCAGTCGAACAACGCCAGAGTCTTTTTGATAATGGTGTGCTCTCAGAATCACAGTTCATTATACACATATAACTTCCCTTGCAACCGTAATTATCAATCATAGTTAGATGCTAGGTATCATAGCAATAGAACATTTTCAGCTAGATTTCACCTCTTCATTGATAACAAAATACCGATGTTACTGTGAATTTAGTTTCTGCATATATGCATTTCGACAACTTATGTCTCTTCAATGCAGATAAAATCAAAAGAATTGGAAATCATGAACCGAAACATGTGTAAAAACTGATAGAGAAAAAATTACAAATATGAAATATGTGTAAAAACTGATAGAGAATAAATTACAAATATGATCTAGATAGGAAAGCCAAAAACAGCTAAGGACAGAGCTATGTTTTAACAAAATTTCTTAAATTTAGATATTGAAAGTTTTCAAATAAAATCGGTTTTCGGGCCAGCACCGAAGTACTGGCGACTGGATTGGTGAATACCCGCGGGGACTAATAGTTCACCAGCAGTTAGCATTACCGGTTTTTATATGATAAGTGCTGTATAAGAAACGGGACGAAATTACCCTTCCAGAGCATCTCGTGTCAATTTTGTTTTTATTTTGGTCTTTGGTTTAGGCTTTGGTCAGGGTATAATTTGTTCTTTCAATTCAGATAAATACACCAATAAAAAAACACGATTTCTAAAATGGGATAAACATAAACCTATCAATTTTTTAAAAATCTGATTGGCTACAAAAATCTTCTTTAAAATGTCCTAGCTATATTTACCTGTCGTAGCAGCGGCTGCTTCCATTATAAGATGTAGAGGTGATTTAATGTCCATATTGTATTCTAATGCAGGGACCAAAGCATAAAAAGCACCACCATAAGCAATATCTACTACAATTTTCCCATAACCTGGCACGTCAACAGATATACCTGTTTAAGTTGAATATAATAATGAAGGTAGAAAATAATAATAAAGTTATGAAAAATGATGGTTTTACAAATATTTTTATGCTAAGCAATTGTAACGTCCATGCGCAGAAAATACCTATGTCAAGGTCTTGTTGTTTACCAACAAGGGTTAGAGCACAATGACTCCCTTGACCCGTTTTCAGAATGCGTATTGTCTTTTTCTTTCCTTCCAAGATTGCGGTTCTTCCTTATTGGGTATGTTTATTATACTATAGGAAAACGGGACAGATAAAGGGGAGGTATGGGTACCCATAAACCGGTTTAATGCTACCACTGGCTTTTGCTAGTGTTGGTACCAAGTCCGGCTGTCCAGAGTTCTTATCGTTGTTTACGTTTGTCTGTTGTTTTATTTGTTTTTGTCTGTGTTTTTGTGTTGTTGCATGTAATTGTAATTTTCAGCCATTTTAGTTGCTTCCTGTTATCCCCGTGTTTTCATGTAACATTCGCTATAAAACTCATATACGAGGATGTGGATTATATTGCACATTTTAGTAAGTAATTAGTACTCATATTTCATCTTTTCATATAAAGCTGGATCTTTTTTCATCACATATGTTATAGATTTCCATTTGGTGTAAAAATGTTGAGAACATGTATTAAAATTTGCCCTTTTCACTTTTCTTTGATCTAATATTGCACAACACCTGGCATTGATTCGAGATGCATTTTCCTGTTGGTTTAAAAAAACATAAGAAAGTGTAATCAGTCTTACTATAAATAAAAAAAAAACTTATATTAGAATATGTCAGATGACTGGATAGTCCTTCTCTCTTCTTATCACATACAATATTTATTCCTTTCAGTAGTAGTCTACTAATAATTCAGGTAAATGTTCAGGACCCAAGTTGCACGTCCCAGTATATTTCATTAAAGAATTACCCTGACCCCCAAGGAACAGAGACAAAAACACGAACCTTTCTACTACCGTGACTTTTGATTTCGGTGTAATAACAAAATACCGAAGTTACTGTTAATCTATTTTCTGCATATGCGCATTTCGACAACTTATGTCTCATCAGTGCAGATCAAACCAAAACATTTGGAAGTCAATGAACCCAAAAACTTGTTGATATGATTTGGTTTTCGCTGACTTTCAAGTAATGACCGAGAAATTCGTTTACACATGTATACAAGAGGATGCATATTTGATACAAAAACGTTTAATCATTCTATACCTTTAGCATAAAGAAATGCAGGGACACTGAAAAATCGTACACCTCCAGTTTCATGTCCGTTATATTGCACTCGAGCCTCTACCAGTCCACATGGGCATTGTATATTCACAACTGTTTCTGGGGTCGTTCTGTTCTTTACCAAGCCATTATCAACAATATATCTTCCTAAAGAGATAACTGCATGTCCACACATTGACATATATCCTTCATTCTGAATAAATATGGCCCCTACATCAGCTGATGGAATATCAGGGGGAACTAAAAGTACTCCAAACATATCATTGTGTCCTCTTGGTTCCCACATCAACAATTTTCTTCTATCGTCAACTTCTTGTTTTAACCATTTCATCTTCTCTACAATTGTATCACATGGTATATTGGGGTACCCACTCTCTATAATCCTTACAGGCATTCCTCCTGTATGCATTTCTGTAGTTGTATAGATGGTAGGCATTGTAATAGACTTTATTCGTATGTGAGTGTAATTTGATGAAAGATTATCATGTCAGAATGTTAAATATCACTTTTCATGGTAAATTGATGATTTTTTTCTCCAACATTGATCATAAGACGTTTGTAGCCAATTCGGCAAGCTATTAGATACATAACCTGATCTGAATCACTCGAGAAGTAACAGTACCTTGTCATTTACACCACTGTTAGAGTTGTAGTTGTCGAGGACATACGTGTCTTGCCCTCATCCCAACTTTATTTACCACGTGCAGAACGTTCTCACTTTTATAGTAATCGTGTGACATACTTCGCTTACAGTAGGTATATTTTACTTTTGTACAGATGGTGTCGTCGGTTTTGTTCTTTTTCCATATTTTCAAGAGATGGTGTTGTCTCTGTTTTTATTTGGGCAAATGGTGTCGTCTGCTTTGTCATATTAATTTGTTAACAGAGTAATATCTTCTCACATGAGAGAAGATCAAAGAGCAGTATACTTTCAGGAATGTAAGAAATTCCGTCTTTTCTCGATTGAGCCACAGCGAAACGAGACAATAAGACGAGGAATTTCTTACATAGGTGAAAGATATACCGATCTTTGATTTTGATCGAATGTAAGTAGTTATTTCTCTCCGTAAAATATGGTCTTCAATGTCCATAAACCTTGAATGGGGAAGCAAGGTCCCCGCCCCTTTTAACAAACTTACCATCGTGTCGTCACCTCTTTTTATGCTTCGTCATGGATACTGCCGTTGATACATAAAAATAAACAGTTCTGAATGGCCATTTACCGAGTTGAGACGAGTGTACATGAGCTCGTTCAACTCGGTCGTCTCACACCGGAAATAACCATTTACGGAAGGTGACGTCTGTTTTAAAAATTCATCTGCTAACGTTTCCACACGCGGTGTCAGTCTTTAGTTTCGCAGACTTGAGGCCTCAAATTTATAAAGGGGTGGAAACGGTAAGATTAAAGACAGGAAATTTTAAAATTTCGCTGAAATAGGTATTTCAACAATGGTACTCAATGGTTTCTCATCAGTAAGAACGCTTTTGCTTTGAAAACAGATGTATTTACCCTAAAAGATTTGTTTTAGATCTGTGTAAATTTATCAAGAGTATGGGACAAAGGAAACTATTTTCTTTTCTAATAGAAGGCTGATTAGTATACAAAAATTGTTTGGCCTCAGATCTTACATAGGATTTAACCCCGTTTTTGGACCCAGGACTTTGCACTTATTTTGAGAGTCTCACACTCCATAGACTCAAAAGTCAAAACATTTTGTCCTTTTACTTCAAATAAAAAAAAAAAAAATATAAAGAATGGACTTTGGACTTCATCTCTGATTTTGGGTTTACTCCAGACCCACAGATGATTACAACACTATTGAGCATTTCAAGATCGAGATCGAAATTAGATAATTCTTCTATAGCCCTTTCCCTAAAGTGCTGTTATCTTTTCCTGGACGAACACCCTTTGCTTCCGGTAATTAGAACTCGTATTTTTTCAAAAATTCGTATGTACGGTTTTAAAATTGTTTGTACGATTAGACCCTACATTTTCTTAAATCGTACAAATGAATTAGAAATTAAATTAGAAAATCTTTAAATCCTCGTAACCGTTTTTAAAAATTATACAAAAAATTTCTAAATTTGTTCAAACTTTTAAACGGTTTCAATTTCGTAAAAAAAATCAAAATCTTACAAACGATTTTAAAAAATCGAACAAACAGTTTTATAAAATAGAACGATTGATTTTATAACACGAACAAACAATTTGTAAATACAAAACTACCGAAGTATACATTTTGTTATGCTCCTTTACACGTGTTTCAATGGGTATTCTCTCGTCACCTACGTAAAATTAAAAAAATATGGAAAATCATTATACAAAAAATAGTAAGAAAGGAGAATCCATTACCAAAAATATCGAAATATCACACCAAATACTACCAATTGAAAGTTCAGTTTTAAGGGCAAAACAGTAAATTTCTGTAACACGTAAGGAACAAATTGTCACGTCAGACAAGTCTGACTACTGAGCTTTTGAATGCATTCGGGGAATTCTTGCCCCACCAACAGCAGCTTGTCTACCCAGTGGATTCATAATACAAAAATACCATTTTGTAGAGTCTTAAGTAGTGAAAAAAAAAACATTTTAGGTGGACTAAAGTCCATAAATATATATAAATATAAAAAACTACATGTCGACTTATTGTGAATTAATCACGTGCTGCTAAATGTGAAATCAAGCATGACGTCCATGGCCTAATTATAATTTGTATCTGCACTGAAGAGACATGAGTTGTCGAAATGCGCATATGCAGAAATTAAATTCACAGTAACTTCGGTATTTAGTTATTTGCTTCAGAACTGTAAAATTCTTTGATGTCTGTATATATATAATTCACGTCTCCCTTATGCATAGTTCTGTCCTTTGCTGATTTTGGCTTTCCTTTTCAGATCTTTTTGGTTTTTTGTTCTCTGTCAGCTTTTACACACATTTCGGTTTATAGATTTCAAAATGTTTTTTGATTTTATCTGCACTGAAGAGATAAAAGTTGACGAAATACGCATATGCAGAAACTAAATTCACAGTTACTTCGGTATTTTGTTGCTCATATAAGTGTAAAGTAAGTGAGAACCGATTCGTCAATCCAAGGACAATGGTAACATCAGAAACAAAAAAAGAAAAAAACAGAGACACAACATGGGTACTACACAGAAAAGATAAAGACACACACACAAAGATGAACAACACGGACCCAATAAAAAACCATGGGTGAGATCAAGTGCACCGGTAGAGTTAGCATCTCCTGCTTCTTATAAGACACCCGCCGTGTTGAACATGTCAAATCCGCTAGTAAAGTCAAATCCGGAAGAGAAAACAACTATAAGCTTTAGAAGGAAAGATCTGTTGTTATCTGGGAAACAGATATCCCATAGCGGTCCACAAAATGGTGATGTCGACCGTAAAAATTCTGGAGGGATGACTTCAAGTTTTGGGTAACATACCCTTGTTGAAGTAGCCTATTTGTGAGCAACCGGGCTCTATCAAGGAAGTAACTGTATCGAACACAGGCTCTTGAATAGCGAATGAGCTGGGAGATGTAACTCCATATGCCGGCGCTGTTGGGATGTTGCTACAAAGAAAAGGGAAGTTTACTATTGGAAAGGTGAAGTCATCGCGTTTGTCGTACAGCTTAGTTTGAAGTCTACCTCTGTTGTAAATTTAGCTAAAACTATTATATCCCCCGATCATCAGATATGAGGGTAAAAATAAAATTGATTATCCATCGTGGGACCTGGAAGGAGAATTATTTGTATTTGTTAAAATCAATGAAAAAAGATATTAACGATTTAATTAAACGCATACTGTTCCTGCAGCGCAAGGAAGCCCAGACCGTTTGAATCTAGTGCCAACAGTGCTGCTGTTGGGGAGTCCTTGCAAGGCAGGAAAAATCAAGCTAGTTGTCCAAGTTACATATTTTCTTATGAACTCATGGAAGCATGTAACAATTTAAATCCTTATCTACAACAAATATTAAGCTCCGTATCGTGTAAATTGTAATACATCGGAAAACGAATACCATAAAAGTATAAAAAAAATATGTCGTACGGTAATGGTTACAATAATTGATTCACTTACCAAATCCAGTGACTAATACTGTACAAGGTGTCATTGTTGTACCACAAAGGATATTTGTTAACAACATAATTAGTAAAAAGCATATTTTGTTTTGCTTACACATTTTTCAAAGAGTAATTCTCATCCGTAGCATTATCAACAAACATATGAAAAACCATAATCCAAATATAGAACTACTGGACTACCGAATACGCTCCGGGACTTCTGGTCAACCAGTAGTGGCACCAAGTAGTTCAAAACTACAAAATACCAAAGTTGCATACTTAACAGTACATTTTCATGCTGTACACGTGTTTCAAGCAATAACTTAATTTCATCAGCTGTATTAGAATTAATCAAACCAAAATCAGAAAATAGGCAGAAAGAAGTCAACATTAACAAAATACCGAAATATGATGCAATATCCAGTATCAAGAACATGCATCGAGTTCAATATACGGAATGAAGCTTCAGTAAAGGGTTAGAATTTGACGCAGTGAGTAAATTTTAATATAAAAACAAAAGGTAAAATTTTCATGTAAAACAAGTCAGACTTCTTGGCTTGTGAATACCTTCGGGGACTTTTGGTCCACCAAAAGTGGCACAAACCAGTGTTTTAAAATTTGCAAAATGAAGAGTAAATTTAGTTATGCTGTACACGTTAACAAATCAGCAGCTTTACAATCAAACAATAAGAAAAAGCCATCATAAAAAAAAGTCAGAAAGAAGTAGAAATTTCCAAAATCCATAAATATAACGCAAAATCCAGTACCAAGGACATTCATAGAGCGAAATACACGAAATGAAACTTCAATATCTGAAGGGGTAAAAATCTTGACGAAAACAGTAACTTCCATAAAACGCAAGGTAAAATTTTCATGTAAGATAAGTCTGACTACTTGTTTTAGGTTAGAGTAGTGTAATTCAATTTATCGGTAATTTGTATTTATTTCTTTTGATCTACAGAGACTGATATTCTCAGTATCACCAAAATGGACACTATCACGAAAATATCGGGTCACTGTGAAGGCGCCACGTGCCGGTTGCTAAGCTGACTTCATGTTTTGTACTATTTGTCGTGTTCATACGCGTAATACGTTGAATGAAGAATGCATATAAATTATTGCAATAAACAATAGATTAACTGTGTTAAAATAGTAGTTTAAGCTTATTTCAATTTTTTATAGAGTTTTATTTATCATTTTGTGAATTACCGATAAAAGTAATATGGGACATTTTGTTTTTGATACGGACTTTATCGTTACGCCGTAATAAAGTCCGTATCAAAAACAAAATGTCCTATATTCCATATTTCCATGGGCGACAATAGTAACGTTTCCTCCTCTCACAACTTTATCAGTCTCATTTTCTCTCCAAACTGTTATTGTCCATGAAGAACCATTTATCGCCCAAATACTTATATGTTGCCATTGGTTTTTCGTCCTTAATTTTCACCTCTATGAGATTACCTCAAATTTCAACGAAAATTGCTTAGACTTAGCGCAAACTAGGGGCACCTCTTTTTAATTTTTTTTATTATTTTATTGCAGATAATAAAGTGGCATTTACTAATTTTTATATGCAGTATTAAATAATGTTCTCAATAAAAATAACAGAAATTAATTATATCCAATCAGTGCGCTGGCAAACCGACTACCGAGCGGTAGATTGGGTGGCCAAAAAGATTCCAAGGCAATCACGAGCTAATTACACTATCTTTACCTATATTTATGAATACCTTCGGCGATATCCAGTCCACAAGCAGTGGCATCGACCAAATGGTTTCCAAATACAAAAATACCCAAGTCGTATGAAAAACATATGATAAAGAAAGGAAATGGGGTAAATGTCAAGGAGACAACATCCCATATCCAGGTTAAAACGACCAAAAACAAAACAGTTCATTTTATTATGCTGCACGGGTGTTTAATCTGCATCATAAGAATTAAACAATATGGACAACCTG
Organism: Modiolus philippinarum; assembly: GCA_002080025.1. NCBI lineage: Eukaryota > Metazoa > Mollusca > Bivalvia > Mytilida > Modiolidae > Modiolus > Modiolus philippinarum. The sequence continues at coordinate 33,804 of MJUU01061427.1, forward strand.
AATACAAAATTAGTAGAAATTGCCAAAATATCGCAATATGAGGCCAAAACCAATTCCAAGGTGTAGGATTAGTAGGCTTAACCCCCCCCCCCCCCAAAGTCAAGTGCCATGGGGGTCAGAAAATTCCTCACTTATGGGGTATGGGGTTTATGGTCCCTAGTATTCTTGGGGTCCACATAATTCCTTGCATTCATGGGGTACGGGGGTGATGGATGATATAGCATTCTTGGGTCCACATAATTCCCTGTATTCATGGGGCATGAAAGTGACGGAGCATTGCATAATAGGGTCGTTTTATTAAACCCCAAACTATTGAATATCTTTAATACAATTCATACCTGTAAAACCATATCAGGCGTGTTTATTTTTTTAAAAAAGCTATAAACAGCGACGAAAAAATAAATCAAATCTGTTATACGCTTAAGAACACACCTGTCTATCCTATAAAGTAATTTGCAACATCTTACGCTTAAGAACACACCTTTCTCACTTTTGAGACATAACAGTTCCTATTTTTAGCGGTGTGAGATTTCCTTGTCTTGTATCCCCCGGTACAAGACAGAAATTGCCAAGCAACGTATTCAGACGTCATTGACGTCGCTTAGGAACGTCGGATGTCAAGTACGGCTTGGCGGTAAATAAATCGTAGTTCGTGATTACAAAAGTGAGAAAATAAATCAAACACCGTTGAAAATGCAAGATTTAGAAATCTCAGACACCCTCGGGTAAGATTTCAATGGTTCTCTGACTCGGCAAGCCTCGTCAGAGAAATATTAAAATCTTACCCTTGGGTGTCTGAGATTTCTTGATCTTGCCTTTTCACCGGTGTTAGATTCATATATTCTCACCCTACCTGTAGTGCTTTCTTTTTAACCAAAACCTGGGTGAGATTTTTCTGTCTCGTGGGTGAGACAAGCTACACGCACATTTTCCCGCCAAATTATGATGATTATCGTTCTATATGAATTTGAGTTTGTCGGTTATTCGAACATAATTAAAGTCATAAATATTGCTACACTGATGTGCTTTGTGCTGATAATGTTTCAGTCTGTAGTGTGATTTTACGGAAAGCTAAAAGCTAAAATTGCCTTTTAATCTTTTTTTGCGCTCAAATGTTATGACGTTGCAAATAAAGGGACGTAACTCCCGAATGTAAACAAACGACATGAAGGTGAACTTCAGATTTTCTGACATATATGAGAAATTACAGCGTACAAATACAATAAACAAAACTGGGAGGACAAGACTAGAAAATGGTTATGTAATGTGTTATGATTTGAATTATTTGAATGTAACAGTATCGCGTTATTACGCCTGGTCACGAATGACGTTATGTCCAATGTCAACAAGTCATTCGTGTTGGTAGGGTGAGAAGAAGAATCAAACACGGTGTAACGAATGTGTTAAGTTCGTTTCGTATGAAATTCTATAAAGCTCATTCTGTAATTTATATGTATCACTTCCGTTTTGGCAGTATTAAATATGGTCGCTATGTAAACAGTTGTGTTTCCTTTAATCCGTGCCATCCCTCCCTTTACCGGGATTCAAAACATATGAAACATGGTGGCAGCGGTGGGATATGTATCACTTCCGTTTTGGCAGTCTTAAATATGGTCGCTATGTAAACAGTTGTGTTTCCTTTAATCCGTGCCATCCCTCCCTTTACCGGGATTCAAACATATGAAACATGGTGGCAGCCGGTAAAAATAATGACTCTTCTTTCTGATTACGCAATTATTTAAGTGCCATTGCAATTCATTGGATATAAAATCATGGATCATTTAAAAGCCCCCGGAAGGCTAAATTTTGATTCGCCGAATTTGGCACAGACTTGGAAGAAATGGAAAGAAGAATTCACGTTATATGCTGACTTAGCATTAGCCGATAAGGACGATAAACACAAAGTTAAAATGTTTCGATATTTAATTGGTAATCGAGGACGAGAGATCTACGATACTTTGACTTTTGCAGAACCGGAAGACGAGCGAACACTGAAAATAGTAATAGAAAAGTTTGATGCATATTGTAACCCAATGAAAAATGAGAGTGTTGAACGTTATAAGTTTAATTCAAGGAATCAACAAACTGGTGAGTCTATTTACAATTATGTCACAGAACTGAAATTGCTAGCAGCTAACTGTGGTTATGGCGAAATTGAAGAGTCTTTGATTAGAGACCGCATAGTATGTGGTATTTTAGTTTATTTAAGTTTATTTAAGTTTACGTGAACGGTTGTTGCGTGAAACAAACTTGACTTTGAAAAGCTGTCTCGAAATTTGTCGAGCCTCTGAACTCTCGAAAGAAAGAATGCGAGAAATAGACAATACTCCAGCTGAAGTACATGCAGTGCGTGCACCAGAAAAGGGTACGAAAAACAAACACGACAATAAACAGTATTCTAAAGATCATGTGCAAACCAGACAATGTCGGTATTGTGGCCGTAAACACGAACTTAATAAACAAAAGTGTCCAGCTTATGGTCAAGTTTGCCACAAATGTAAGAAAAAGGACCATTTCGCAGCTATGTGTGGGAAATTACAACCTGTACAACAACAATCGTCAAATAGAAGGAATAGTAGGCAGAAACGGGTGCATCATGTGCAAGAAGAAAGTGATTTAGAAAATGACTATTTTGAAATTTCAACTGTATCAACAAACACAAATCGACAGATTTATGCTACAATGTATGTGCAAAGAAAACCGATAAGATTTCAACTTGACAGCGGTGCTAGCTGTAATGTGATGCCGTTAGTAATGCTTAGTGGTTTAGATTATACCATTCGGAAATCAGACACCGTGCTGAAAATGTACGATAAATCACAAATTAAGCCGATTGGCAAAACAACACTCAAGCTGACAAATCCGAAGAATCCAGAATTCATTCATGAGGTGGATTTTATTGTGGTTCAACAGAAAACTACACCGATATTGGGAAATGTGTCAATTCAGGAAATGCAATTAGTGACTATTAATTATGATAACATATTACATGTGGCAACACAATCTGAGGAATTATTAACAGAAAATCAAGTGTTTAATCAGTTTAGTGATGTATTCGAAGGAACAGGATGTTTAGCCGGCGAATATAGGTTAGAAATTGACCCGCGAGTTCAGCCAGTAATTCACCCTCCGCGCAAAATACCGGTTTCGTTACGCGACAAGCTTAAGACAGAATTAGAGCGCTTAACTGAGAAAGAAATAATTGCTCCGGTAACCGAACCGACACCTTGGGTAAACAATTTAGTAATTGTAGAAAAGCCAAATAAGCTGAGAATTTGTCTTGACCCCGAGATTTAAATAAAGCTATCCATCGTAGTCACTATCCTATGCCCACTGTAGAAGAACTGTTACCAGATTTGAACAAAGCGCGAGTATTTACCGTGGCCGATGCCAAAAACGGTTTCTGGCATGTGAAATTAGATACTGAAAGCTCGATGTTAACTACATTTAATACTCCGCATGGTAGATTTAGGTGGCTACGTATGCCTTTTGGTTTAAATTCCGCGCCA